>JAIUZE010001825.1:0-80833 GCA_022085475.1 Heliosperma pusillum | reverse complement strand
CTTTCAATAAAAAATACGATTATTTCTTGATAAGACAGAGTGGGAGAAAATGTTTCAAGAGCCACAAACTGAGCATATGGTCCGGAAAAAGTTTCCTCATTGCTTGTTCAGTAGTAGTTTCTTCGGAACCTAAGAGGTTATGTGGAATTTTATCGCTCCTTTATAGTGATGAATTCTAATATGCGACTTATAAAAGACTGTTTTTAATCCCAACTTCTTGATATGGCTTAGAGTCATACGATTCGTAATGGACTCCATGCATGATGGTCAGGTATGTGACCTGGTAAAATTTTACTTGAAGAAGTACGACCTCTTCAATGTAAATTGATTTTTAAGATCGAAATTTGCATGGATGAACATTAAAATGTTTTCAAAGATAACTTGGTAGGCAAAGAGGTTTGCACCAACCTTAATTCTTTGATCCATTCGAATATACTTAGCGATTACAGCATATCATAATAGTATGATGTCAATTAGACCTCAAGAACCACCTTCTTGAATACGATTCTAGAAGAGGTAGTATATTTTATATTCACCTGTGGGTTCGTAGATCCTAACTATCCTAAGTTAGTTTGCAAGCTTAAGAGGATGTCTTAAGTAAGCACTAAAGAGTTGGAATTGGTGTGTCAATCATGTCATAAAATATTTCTCGATATCTCGAGGAATTATGTTTATACATGAAGTTTAGTGGGAGTAATATGGTTTTCACCAGTCTTATATGTGGAGACATATTGATCATTTTAGATGATGAAAGATTTTGGAGAAGTAGAATACATCTTTTAGATATCTGGATTTATGGAGATAAATCTAAAAGGATATTAGCATTGAATCAAAATTCTTATATTGATAAGATCTTTGACTAGTTCAAGAAAGTGAACACATAATAATGATTCCTTGTGTTTCCGTGCGGGATCAATTATATACGCTGTGATGTATACTCAATCCGACCATTTCGCATGCTTTGAGATGATGGATCTCATTGCATCAAATCCAAGTAAAGGCACTTGATAGCATAAAGAACATCCTTAGTACTTGCGAAGGGACTCAAGATATGTTTCCAGTGTTTGAGTTTATAGTGAGTTGTGTTGTAAGAGTTTACCGGCCTTCAGTTTCCAAACTGATCAAACTGATTTCAAATACGAACTGATTGTGTTTTATAGAAGATTTATCGTTGGAAGAGTTCCAAGCAGAAAACACTATTGGAAAGGTTCCAGGTAGGAGTGACATTTTCAAATATAAATGTCATGTATCGCTGGAAGTGTTCCAGGCAGTTTATCATTGCGGATTTCACAACGAAAATGGAGTACATTGCGTCATATGATGATGCATATGAAAGTAGCTTGGATTCGACAGTATTGGAGGGACTAGAAATAGTTCATATAGCTGTATATCCTATCCCATTATACTGGTAAAACAGTGGGAGCTACCTTTAGGCTAAGAGTCCTAAGTCTAGATTCTAACCTAGACATGTACTCAGAAAGTTTTATGTAATATGAGATTACGTAGACAAAGAGAAATAGCAATCAAAACGATGGGAGAGATGCAAGTATTGCTAATCCATTAGCTATGCTTTTGCAGGCTGAACATGATAGTCATGTCATTTCAATGGGATTTAAATATGCACCTGAATTGCTAGAGATTATGAGATATGAAATTATTGATAACGTATCAATTTTTCCAAATATTAGATAATCACATTCATTGTTAGAGTTTCATTAAAAACTTCTTATTTAGTTTGACTAAATTTTAATACTTTGTTTATCCGAATTGGTTGAAAGAAAAGTTGAACCCAATTCAAGTGAACATGATGAACTTATTGTTTTGTCCCTAGTCACTCATTTGAGGTGACATCTCGAAGTGACTAGATTTTAAGTCGATCGATGGTTGGTTCAGCACCATGGGGTCATGGAGATGACTGGTCGTTTATATAGATAGACTGTGGAGACACTCTGTCGGGCAGTGACCATAATAGAGTCCCTTATCAAAATTGTTGAAGCCTGGTCGTGGCGGGGATTTCTATTTTATTCCTATGAGTCGATTCTTTAGACTGGCGACCATTTACCTGAGTCGGTGTAGTTTCCGATTGACTTTGGTTTTTGTCCTAGGTCGTGCCGTGAAAGGAGGCAGATGGACATCTTCTGGGTCATGGTGATCTGGCATTCATACAGTTGTAAGATTGGGTTTCAACAGGAATTGTCCGACCACGTTGGGTATAAACATCTTCGGGCCACTCGAGGAGTAGTAACTGGAAATGCGTGGCCACGCTCGGAAGAGATCTCTGGTAGATTTTCCGGTCAGACAGTTACTCTCCCAGATCGAGAAAACCACTCTATTTATAATTTCAATTGCAAGTGCGACCTGTAAGACACCTTGCAATGAGTGGGAGGCTGTGACGCAAAAGAGACAAGAGAATCGGTAGCACACAACTTGTCGAGACAAGTGGGAGAAATTGTAGGAGGAGGAGTCCTCCGCAATAGTGTTGCTACATGCACAACTTGTATCGGACAAGTGGGAGATTGTTGGTGTAAGTGTCCTCCACAATAGTGCATTTATATAATAAATCTCATTTGGATTATACGTGGCATGATTAGTATATTTTGATACTCCACGTCAGTTGATTAACGTAAATCGGTAACGCTTGGCTGACTAGAGTTGGACGTTATTGTCGTATGACGGCAGTAATCAACTGATCCCTTTAGGTCATACCTATAGGATGAGACCTAAATAGAATACTAATTATTTGTATACGATACAGTTTAATTAGGGCATTACATATATTTGATATGTACGTTTAGTTACGAGAGTTGTTTATTGGAAATTGAGTTAGGAACTCATTCCACTTAAGTTTATTAGTCAATTATACGATAACTGACTGAATAAATTTTACGTCTTATTTTAATACGATTAAATAAAATTTAATTTAATGATTAATCGTTAATTCATTAAATTAGTTGAGGTTATGCATATATTTTGAGGTAGAGGTAATTAGTTAATTATATTTACAAGGAGTTGTAAAATAAATTAACTGGGCATTGTGGGACCCATTATATATTATTATAATGGTAAAATATCACTTAAAAGTTAAGTACATATTGTTTATTAATTTGAGTCATATAATTGTTATATGATCAAATTAACACCTAATTATGCAAGATAATTAAGCATATGATTAATAAGTATTTGTGGGACAAATATCAAAAATCAAAATGGTCCATATAAGACACATGTGGACCGGTTTTAGCTAGTAGAAAAACAATCATGTTTATTCTCTACTAAATCCACACTCCACCTTATGTTATGACATGTATGACACATGTTCATGATCAATATACAATCCCATACACCACCATTATGCATGTGAATAAAATAAGAAGAAAATCACCCATTTTTGGGGCTTGAGTGTGCCGGCCATAGTGCCATATAATGGGCACTTGTTGTTCATTTTCAAACACTTGATTTTGATGCTTATTTTCTTCTTCTTTCTAAAACCTCCAACATCTCTCTAAAACTCACATGCAAACTAATATTCATACCATATTACTAGTGTAGTAATACAATAATATTAGTAGTATTTATCTTACTTGTTATCTAGTTAATAATAAGGTAAGATTATTTGGGTTTAATCTTGGGTGCAACAAGAAGGAGACCTTCTACTTTGGAGGTTGTTTTATGGAGGATCATCCATTAATTTCATGCTCAAGAACAATAAGAAAAGAGTTTCTTATTGTGCCCATTTTGACCGAAAAAATACACCCCATGTAAGGATGTTTTACGTGTTCTCAATAGTTCCTATTCTGTTTCCCCTCCATTCTCCTCACTTTTCCATTTCCATCTTTTGTTCCCCTATCCTTTTATTTCCCCTTTCCTTTACTTATCTTTTCTTTTATGCTTTTATATTTGCATGCATGATAACTAGATCCTAAATCATTAAGTTAATGTAATTTAATGAACTAATTAGAGGAGTCTAATTAGAGGTCTAAGACTTTCAATAATCACCATGATGTCATCAAATGGTAAGTGGAAATATGCCCTAACTTATGGTGGATTTTTTCACTTATATTTTAGTCCATTTGGGTATTTTGGGTCTTATTTGAATTTTGATATTTGTCTTACAAATAATAATAAGTCATTCCCATAATTATATGGCCATTAAACAATTAAATAATACAAATGACAAAATAATATACACTTAACTTTTAAATGAATATTTGACCATTATATCAATATATAATGGGTCATTTAATACCCAATTAACTAAGTTTACAACTCCTTGTAAAACTAATTAGCTAATTACTAATATCTCACAACTTATATAAATACCACAAGGAATTTAGTAAATTAACCATTAATTACTAAATTCCGTGTAATTTAATCATATTAAATAAGATAAATAATTTATTAGTCAATTATCATATAATTGATTAATAAATCCATTAGGCCAGAGTTCCAAACTCATTTATCTCAATCAAAACTTACTTGACTAACCATTAGTCAATATTTACAAGGGACTATTTAAACTGTATTATATACAAATAATTAGTTTTTCTATTGAGGCTTCTTTCTTTAGGTGTGACCGAAAGGGATCAGCTCGACATTGAAGTCATACGACAGTAACGTCAAACCCTAGTTGGCCAACTGTTACCGATATACGTTGACCAGATGATTAGATAAAATATATCCTTGTAATATTCTTCTAATGAGATTTATTTAGTAAACACACTATTGTGGAGGACTCCTACTCCAACAATCGCCCACTTGTCTGATACAACTTGTGCGCTACCGATTCTCATGTTCGTTTTATCTCTCACTCAATGCAAGGTATCTTTCAGGTCGTACTTGCACTTGATTATATCGTAAGTGGTTTCCTTGATCAGGAGACTGACTGTTTGACCGAAAAATCTAGCATAGATCATTTCCGAGCATGGCCACGCATTTCCCAGTCACTACTCCTCGAGTGGCCCTAAGATATTTAAACCCCGACAAGGGTGGACAATTCCTGTTGAACTATTTATCTTTGTTCAATAACAGTTTACAAAAATGATCCAAAAGATGCCCAACGGCCTACTTTTACGGCGCCAACTAAGACAAAAACCAAAGCCAACGGAACTGTACTGACTTAGACAAATAGTCTCCAATCTAAAGATTCGACTCAAAGGAATAAGATAGAAATACTTTCCACGACCAAGCAACAAAAGGACTCTATAAGTGGTCACTGTGCGACAGAGTGTCCTACAGTCTACCCATGTAATCGACCAGTCATTATACGACTCTATGGTTGTCGGACCCACCATCGATCGACTTACAATCTAGTCACTCCGAGAGTCCTCTTATTAAATAACTAGGGGCAAATACAATGTTAATCCTTTTCACTTGAATATGGTTCAACTTTGTCTCAACAACCTACTCGAAAAAACAAATTATTTAAAATAATAATATAAACAATGAATGCGATTATCATATATGTAAAAATGATACAATATCCAATAATTTACATATTATATAGTCTACAACAATTCATGTACCCGTCTCAATCTCATTGAAAAAACATGACCATTATGCTTAGCCTGTGACAAAGCCTTGGTTAAAGGATCAACAACATTTGCATCAGTCCCCACCTTATAAATCGCTATTTCCCTACGTTATACATAATCTCTTATTACATGAAATTTTCTAAGTACATGTCTAGACTTATTACTAGACTTTGGCTCTCTAGCCTGGAACACAGCTTCACTGTTGTAACAGTATAACGGAATAAGATCTGTGGCTATGGGCAATACTCCTAGTCCCTATAGAAATTGTCGAATCCACACTGCTTGCTGCGTCTTACCACATGAAAGTCCATAGACCTTAATTAGACTCCTCTAATTAGTTACTAAATTACTTGTTAATTTAGTATTTAATGATCTATGTAACATGCATGAAAATATAAAGACATTTATATAAAAGAAGAAATTTCCTCACATTGATATGGAAATAAAAAGGGCACAACAAGAACTCCTTCTTGTTGTTCTTGAGCTATTAATATGGATGAACAAGAATAATCTCCAAACTAGAAGACCTCCTTCAAGTTGCACCAAGATGAACCAAATAATCTACCCTTATTATTAACTAGATAATAAGATAGATATTATACTACTAATATTAGAATATATTACTACACTAGTAATACTTAGTAAATATTAGTATTTGAGAGTTTTAGAGAGAAGATGAGTTTTGAGAGATGAATGAAAAATAAGCAAGAATGAACTAGTGATAAATTGAACAACAATTGTTCTATTTATAGCCAAGAGGGCCGGCCCCTAGATCACCAAGTGAGTGATTTTTCTTCTTATTTTATTGCCATGCAAAGTGGTGGTGTGTTGTAGTGTAAGTGATGATTATAGGTTTACTATTCATGTCATAATCACATGTTACTTGTGAGTATGAATAAGAGCAACCTTCATCACTACCCACTACACTATAACCGGCCATGTGAGGCCTAATTTGATCCATTTTGATTTTTGATATTCGTCCCACAAATACTTATTAATCATATGCTTAGTTATCTTGTATAATTAAGTGCTAATTTGATCATATAACAAATATATGTCACAAATAAATGAATAATATGTACTTAATATTTTAAGTAATATTTTACCATTATATCAATATATAATGGGTCCCACAATGCTTAGTTAATTTATTTTACAACTCCTTAATATAATTAACTAATTACCTCTATTTCAAAACCTCAACTAATTTAGTAATTTAACGATTAATTACTAAGTTAAATCTTATTTAATCATATTAAAATAAGATATAAATTTATTAGTCAATTATCACATAATTGAAAAATAAACTTAATCGAATTTGAGTTCTTAACTCAATTTCTAACAATTAACTCTCGTACATATCGAATATATGTAATGGACTAATTAACTGTATCATATACAAATAATTAGTTACTATTTGGATTTCATCCTTCAGGTGTGACCGAAAGGGATCAGTTGATCACCGCCGTCATACGACAATAACATCAAACTCTAGTCAGCCAACCGTTATTGATTTACGTTAATCAACTGACTAATCATATATATAGTCAATAAATATCCCAATTATATTCCTTAATAAGATTTATTATGTTGCGCACTATTGTGGAGGACACCTACTCCAACAATCTCCCACTTGTCTGACACAAGTGTGCGTCACCAATTCTCTTGTCTCTTTATCACATCTCCCACTCAACGCAAGGTGTCTTTCAGGTCGCACTTGCGATTGATTTTATCTAGAGTGGTTTTCTCGATAGGGAGAGTAACTGTCTGACCGGAAAATCTACCATTTATATCTTTCCGAGCGTGGCCACGCATTTACAGTAACTTCTCCTCGAGTGGCCTTAAGATGTTTGTACCCAACGTGGGTCGACAATTCCTGTTTATTCATCTACTCTGTATGATGCAGATCACCATGATCCAGAAGATGTCCATCGACCTCCTTTTACGGCACGACCTAGAACATCAACCAAAACCAATCGGAAACTGTACCGACTCAGATACACGGTCGCCAGTCAAAAGAATCGACTCATAGGAATAAGATAAAAGACCCTGCCACGACCAATGATCGGGGTTGTCGCGTACCCTAATCAAAGATAAATAACCCAGACTAGGCTAACAACAAATTAATGTAATTAGGGAAGTAAGGGGTCGATCTCGGGGAGACGGGAGATACTTGTGAATAGTTGTGGTTATAACTCTACCTTGGACGATTGGCAAATGTTTGTCACTAATTACTAAATAATAACAATGCAATAAAGAAAAGAATCTAGGGAAGTAGGTTCACACATGTAGATTAACATATTGATGAAAGATATGCAAATAATTCATTGTGAGTTCGTAAGAATGATGTGTTCATTACAATCATAGATCAGATGGTCTAGCAGGCTTTTTATGCGATTTACTAGGTCTTAATCTACCATGTCATGCTTTGTCTATTCAATTCTCGTATTTCTACCTTGGAAAAGAATTCCATACTAGTCAAATGATTTTGGCCAAAAATCGTCAACTATCATTATAATCCAAACATGCATAGACACAACGTTTTAAAGGCACAATTTCTTTTATCCAATTATCATCTTTTAATCAATCTAACATGGCTATTCTACACCCTAGAAAGGTGACTATTTATGCATGATTAACAATGAAAAGGAAATTAAGATTATAAAACTAAGAATGATAAACATGATAAAGGAAATACTAAAAGAAAATGAAACTATAATGTAAAGACGAGAATAAAGATTACCGAAAAGGATGAGCAAAGATTGAAATGGAATAAGAACTTGAATAGGGAATGCAAACCCGGAAACTTGAATTCCAATTACAACTAGAACAACTACAATTGAAGAAAACTTAGAACTAGACTAAACTAAACTAGAGAAAACTAAAACTAAACTAAACTAAGAAAGAAGAAGAACTAAACTAAAGAGAAATGTAAGAAGAGAAGAGATGTTGTGTGAAGGGATGATTTGATATGAGGGGCTAGAGCATCTATTTATAGCATTAGGGTTTTGAGGAGAAGAGGTCGGGCATTAAACACATAGGACAAAAATAGGATGAAGAAGCCGTCATGCTCGAATCAGCAGGAATACCCGACCGGGTACACCACTTACCCGATCGGGTAAGTTGTCATCTAGAAGTATTTGACTAACGTTTCATCTTCCTTCGCTTTGACTTGACTTCCATCATCCCCCTTGACCTCTTGAGTCGGGTTTGTTGATAGGGTTTGATGTAAAGCGATGAATTCTTCCGCTAATTGATTTATCTTCCGACATCTACGAAACTATCTTTGCTTCTTCTCTCTTTCGAATTAGTGAACCTTCTTGAAATGCATTTCACTTGGTCAAGCTTTCTTCTTCAAATCGTCGGGTTCTAGGCAAATGCTCGGGAATATAGAAAAAGGGCGTAGAAACGTCACTTTCCCTACAAAATAGGTTAGAACACAGGAATTCGCCTAGAAGACGATATTAGCTCTTAAAGTGGCTTAACAAAGCACAAATGACATACAAAACCGAGCTAAATTGGGGGTTAAAACCATACAAATATTCACTTATCAAACTCCCCCAAGCTAAACCTTTGCTTGTCCTCAAGCAAACATAACAAACAATACCAGGACAAGGTTGCAAGCGTTGGTTACTACACCATCAGGAAACAAATCTCAACATAAAGCTTTGAAAACATAATGAATCATAACCCAAAAACAACGTGGGCAAGAATGATACATAAACATGGCTGAGATTTACATAACGGCGTAGCACAAAGAATTTCACTATAGATTTTCGGCTCTTGTATGATATGTTGACATATGGACTCTCACGGTACACTCGAACACTCAATGTATGTAAAAGGTGATTTCTTTATGTGTAAATGTTTTGAGACACTCACCTATCTACGACTTATGAAAATGTGTCCGCAGTCTAATATGGTAAACAATTCAAAACACAAGTCAAAGATCACAATGCACATAGAAAAGAAGCCGGAAAAATAGGAAGAAGGCTTTGGGAAATGGGTGAAAGGTGGACAAATAGTTATGGTCATGTGAAGATTAGAATGAGCTAGCAACTGACCAATGATAAATGAATACTCAATCCAAACTTTCGATCAAATTTCCAGAAGACGAAAAACGAAGCCAGAAGTAACAGATTTGGCTTATTACATACGAAACACAAGGGTAAACTCCTTCTATTGATTTGACATTTTGAGGAGATACTCACAACTTCTTCTTTTTTTCTTTTTTCGATTTCTCTTTTTTTTTTCATTTTCTTTTCATTTTTTTTCTTTTCTGAACATAACATCACTTCTTGTATATTTTTGTTCTCCCAAATTCACTTTGTCATATAAGAACAAATCTTCTCAAAAGAGCACCCATACACCATAGTCTAGCTACTAGCTCAAAAGGTAGGCAGTTTTTGTATGTAGCTATTATTTTGTGAAGCATTTGTATGAAGAGGCAAATTTGAGGTGTAATTCAAAGTGAAAAAGGCTTCAAATCTTAGTGAATCATGAATGCAATGCTTATAGGAATGAAATGAGAACCATACTTATGCGTTTTGACATGACACACATCACAAGGAGAACTACACACACCTAAATGAGACTGGGTATGGATGTACCAGCCTAAGTAGGTTCTACCTTACAATATATGTAACTTGCCAAATGTCAAGATCAAGCGTACTCATCTATAGATTAATTCCATGCCTACTGTGTACAAGACTTCCCCATGTATGCACAATTCAATGAATATTGAACCATTATCTTTTGAAAGCTCTAAGTTTGGGAAATGTAACATGATAGCATAGTAATTAAGCAAGCAAAGCACGAAAAACATTCAATTATGTTCAGAAATTTTTTAAATTTTCTCAAAAATCTTCTCTTTCTTTTATTCAAAATTTGAAAAATATAACTAAAATGCAACTAAAATGCAAAATGGGAAATTGCAATCCCTCCCCCAAGCTAAACATCACATTGTCCTCAATGTGAGCACGAAGACAAAATATGCAATGAGATGCTTAATGGGGAAAAGGAAAAAAAAAATGAAAGAAGAGTGAAGCTTACTAGTCAGCGCGGACTCCCCCAAGCTAGTCTTTTGGACTTGACAAGGAAGGTCTCTATAGATGCTTCAAAAACCCTTTCATCTGCAAAATAAATCCTAACAACGAAAAAGGGAATACAAAAATAAAAATGCAAAAAGAGAAAACACGGGTTGCCTCCCGAGAAGCGCAAGTTAAATGTCTTGCTAGACTCTTTATTAATGAAAATCATTCTTTGTGCCTTAAAAAGCATGTCAATGCCCTTAGAAGTCGGTCATATACCTGCGCATGAGCTATACAAAAACATATGTAAGCAATTGACAAGATATAGGCATGAAATATTGTAGGTAAGAATTGATATATCTTATCATTGTGCGCATGACAAACTTCATAGATGACCACCGAACTGCTCCACTCGTCAGTGAGAGATGGAGTGAAATGTTTAAGATCATGGAACAAACAATTAGTTCCAAAAATATCATTAGTGGACTCTAATTTGGGGTAGGGTGAATCAAAGCATTGTGAATCAAAAATGGGTGGTTGATCCCACTTAATTTCAAGGCTAGGTTCACAAAACCCAGTATCATTTTCAAATAAATCTGGAATATCTTTAGCGAAGGGATTTTCAAAGAAATCTGATGACTCGATCGACCACTCTCCATTGGAGTCACAAATGGGCTTAACAACATCCTTGTCTAAAGTCTCGACTACCATATGTTTAATATCAATAATGGGGATCTCAAAATTGTCAAATAGAACGACACTAGAGTGACTTTCAATAGAAAAGGTTGGACCATCATCATCGTCATCTATTAATTCATATGATTGGGGAGAATTACATGGGGGACATGAAAAAGCACAGGAGAAAATAGACTCACATGGGGGGGCTGAAAAAGCATATTGTCCTCAATGTGAGCACAAAGACAAAATATGCAATGGGATGCTTAATGGGGAAAAGGACAAATGAAAGAAGAGTGAAACTTACTAGTCAGCGCGGACTCCCCCAAGCTAGTCTTTTGGACTTGACAAGGAAGGTCTTTATAGATTTTCTTCAAAAACTCTTTTATCTGCAAAATAAATCCTAATAACGAAAAAGGGAATAAAAATGCAAAAAGAAAAGGAACACGGGTTGTCTCCCGAGAAGCGCAATTTAAAAGTCTTGCTAGACTTCTTTTTTATTTTCTTCGAAATCATCCTTTATCTTTAAGCTCACTATCATCCAAACTCATCTTCACAGCGTTCTTTACATTTTCCATCCAAGCCAAGCTTTTCCGAGAATAGCCCCTTCTAGCACTTTTAGCAGTAGTGCTTTTAGTATGATCACCTGCAAGAGAATCAACACTAACATGTGCCTCCAGTGGATCCGTCAGTAAGGATCGAGGCATAGAAGAAACAACAGAAGAGTCATCAACATTAAGCACATAACAAGGTTCTTCTAACACGGGACCCTTAACGGTTGTAGTTTTATTAAAGGTCACCTTGTCATCTCCTATCTCTAATGTCAACTTCCCATTCTTGACATCGAAAACTGCACCAGTGGTGTGCAAAAAGGGTCTTCCCAAAATGATTGGGATTTGAGAGTCTTCGGTCATGTCAAGTACTAGAAAGTCAACGGGAATGAAAAACTTACCAACTTTGACGGGCACATCTTCTAAAACACCCATAGGTTGTTTTAGAGAACGGTCCGCCATTTGCAAAGTAATATTAGTGCATTTCAAAGCACCCATGTTAAGTTTTTCAAACATAGAAAAGGGCATGACACTTACACTAGCACCCAGGTCGCAAAGGGCCTTATCAATGGTGTATGTGCCTATAGTGCAAGGGATGGAATAACTACCAGGGTCCTTGAGTTTTGGTGGAGACTTATTTTGCAAGAGTGCACTACACTCTTCAGTGAAAGCTATGGTCTTAGTCTCATTGAAGGATTTCTTCTTGTTGAGGACTTCCTTCATAAACTTGGAGTAAGAAGGAACTTCGGAAAGCAATTCAATGAAAGGGACTGTTACCTTCAAGTTCTTGACGACGTCAAGGAACTTACCATACTTTGCCTCCTCCTTGTGCTTGGCTAATCTTTGGGGAAATGGGACCTTGATCTCAATAGGAATCTCGGGCTCTTTCCCTTTTGACATGGGCAACTCAGCTTCAACATTAACAACCACGGGCTCATCATTATGCTTACCACTTCTCGAGGAAACGGCGTTTACAGTTTCGTGAGGTTGGTAACATTGTGAAGGCAGCTGCCCTTGGGTTTGGTGGGTATTAGAAGAGGTAAATTGGGAAATTTTAGCTTCCAACAATTTGATGGCGGCATCCTTAGCTTGATCGCTCTCTTGGAATTGAGCTATCATGGTGTCTTGCCTTTGAGCTAATTGCAGCATTATGGCTTTAAGTTTATGTACACCATTGTCATTCTGTTGAAATGTAAAGGATTGGAGTTGTTCTAGCTTTTGTGTGAGAAGGGCTACTTGGGCTTGTAAAAGTGCTAAAGCGGGGTCTTCTTGCTTAGATTTCGATGGTATGGAGCGGGAATTTCTATATTGAGAATCGTGAATTGCCATGGATTCAATGGTAGTGTGAGCATTTTCAACATTGATTTGATCAAATCTTCCATTGTTAGCAGAATCCAGGATTCGACGGGACTCTATATAACACCCATTATAGAATGTGATAGCAAGGAGCCATGAATCTAACCCATGATGAGGACATTCTCTTTGCAAGTCCTTGTACCTCTCCCAGGCATCATATAGGCTCTCATCATCCCATTGTTGGAAACCAGTGATTTGACTTCTCAACAAAGCGGTCTTTTCTGGGGGGAAGTACTTTTGGTAGAAGGCAAGAGCTAAGCTCTCCCAATCGGTGATACCTAAAGTAACCTTATCAAGGCTATGAATCCACAACTTTGCCTTACCCTTCAAAGAAAATGAGAAGAGCATCTCTCTAATTTGCTCTTGGGTGACTCCATTTTGTCTAATAGTGGAGCAATAGTCACAGAAGTTTTGGATGTGAAGGTTGGGATCTTCTGTGGCATTGCCACTAAATTGGCTTCTTTCTATGAGGTTAATGAAGGATGGTTTGATTTCAAAGTTTTGGGCTTCGATTTGGGGTGTAGCAATACCCCTTGGAAGTGTTTCTGCGGTGGGTTTGGAATGGTCTGAAAGTCGAACCATTTTTGTGAAGATGAAGATGGAATGTTGTTTGGTTGGTTTTTGTGAATGGAGATGAGAATGGATCTTCTTCTCCTTCAAGATTAGATAAAATATCCGAGTATTTCTCACGAATACGATCTAAAATTAAAGTATCAGAAGATTTTGAAATTTCGTTGAATAGCTTTCGTCTCCTACGCAGAGTTCTTTCTAGTTCGGGGTCTAAAAAGATAGGGGTCCCTAGTCTAGAAGATCTGGGCATAAGATTGGAAAGTTAAGACGAAAAATCAAGAGAGGTCTAAAGAAATTTGGGTTCCTAGAGACTAGATAAAACTAATTGCGATTAAAATCACAAGAAAAAGGAAAACTAAACCGTGCTCCCCGGCAACGGCGCCAAAATTTGATCGGGCCTGTCGCAAGCCCAATACAAAGATAAATTACCCAGACTAGGCTAATAACAAATTAATGTAATTAGGGAAGTAGGGGTCGATCCTCAGGGAGATGGTGTTTCCTATGGAATGTGAATTGTCTCGCAATTGAGTTCTATCTAATGATTATCTGGGTTTTGAGATTTTTGATATCTAAACTAATATAAAGCATAAATAAAAACAAAATAAAAACAAAAAAAAAATAGTAAAGCAAGTAATGAAAAGCATCTAGGGAAGTAGGTTCACACATGTAGATTGATATATTGATGAAATTGGATTTAGGATATGCAAATAATTCATTGAGCGTTCGTAAGAATGGCGTGTTCATTACAATCATAGATCAGATGGTCTAGCAGGCTTCTAGTGCGATTTTCTAGGTCTTAATCTACCATGTCATGCTTTGTCTATTCAATTCCTGTATATCTACCTTGGAAAAGAATTCCATACTAGTCAAATGATTTTAGCTAAAAATCGTTAACTATCGTTACAATCCAAACATGCATAGACACAATGTTTTAAAGGCACAATTCCTTTATCCAATTAACATCTTTTAATCAATCTAACATGGCTACCCTACACCCTAGAAAGGATGACTACTCACTCATGATGATATCTATGTCTAAAATGATATTAACAACGAAAACTAGGATAAACATGTTTATTTGGTTTTGACTCTTTATATGGCGATAATAACGACGCTAATTGACAATCTAGGAAATGAAACAACAATTATAACGGTACTAAAATTAATCTAGGACAATATTTAAAGAGAATAACAATTAAATGGAAAACAATAAGGACATTAAACGAAAGATAAAGTAGGAATACCTTTATGACGATCATGAACCAAAGCGATAACAATAGTAGAAAATCCTTGCACATAATAAACGATCCTTGAATTGCAACACTTGAACCACACAAAGGAGATTACAAGGATGAAACTCCTATTAATCTAAACTAAAGTTTTGATATGAATTGGACAGAAATAGACTAAGAACTAAAGACTAAAGAAGAAGAAAATGAGAGAAGAGAGACTAGTTCTCCCTTCCTCCTATCTAAAGAGGAAAATGTAAGAAGAGAAGAGAAGAGGATTGTAAGAAAGGTGTGTGTTGAGAAGAGGGGATGGAGCATCTATATATAGCATTAAGGTTTCGTGGGGAAGAGGTCGGGCATTAAACACATAGGACAAAAATAGGAAGTTGACGCCGTTTTGTGCAGAGCAGCACACTTCCCCGATCGGGTATACACAAACCCGATCGGGTATGTTGTCTTCTGGAAGCTTTTGACTAACGCTTCATCTCCTTTTGCTTTGACTTGACTTCCAACATCCCCCTTGACCTCTTGAGTCGGGTTTGTTGATAGGGTTTGATGTAAAGCGATGAAGTCTTCTTCCTAAATGATTGATCTTCCGACAACTACGAAACTGTCTTTGCTTCTTCTCTTTTTCGAATTAGTGAACCTTCTTGAAATGCATTTCACTTGGTCAAGCTTGCTTCTTCGAATCGTCGGGTTCTAGGCAAATGCTCGGGAATATAGAAAAAGGGCGTAGAAACGTCATTTTTCCTACAAAACATGTTAGAACATAGGAATTCACCTAGAAGACTGTAACACCCGGAAATGTACCCTATTTTTCTAGTGAAAATATTTTACGGATACTTTTCAGCAAATTTAAGTTTTAATATAGAATTTAATTTTCCGAGTCGAATTTAGAATTTCCGAGTTCGTATTTGGAATTTCCGCGAGATTCCATGAGAATCCCGTCTTAAGGCGAGTTTGACTTTTCTAGACTTTTGAGTCGAGTTTGACTTTCCTTGACTTTGGAACCGTCTTTGACTTCCGTTGACTTTTCTCCTACACAACTCACTACTCCTTAACCTAATATTCATTCACTCATAATCAAACACAACTTTTCTTCCTCTTTAAGAAATCTCAAAATTTCCCCTCTTTGATATCGATCTTAGAATTCGCGTAGCTTCTTCGTTCTTTGATAGAATCTACGTAAGTTTGTCTTATTCTTCTTCCCTAACCTTCCTCTATCCGTATCGATATTAAAAGTATCGTCTTTCTCGCTTTTCAAGCTTTCCGTCTTTCTCAAGATGAACTTTATTCATCTTTTTACGATCTATTTGTAGGTGGTGACCTCCAAGATCCCTACAAAGACTATTTCCTTATAGAAGAGGAGCTTGACGATTAGTAGAGACGCTTAAAGGTAACGGTGAAGGGTTACTCGGTATCATTTACGTGTTTTACATGTTTATATGCTAGAAATCGTATTTAGAATACGATTAGGAAGATTAGGAATCATGCTATGATTAATGGATGATGTTATATGATGAATGTTGATGATATATATTGATTGTTGATGTTTATTAGAAGTATATATGAGAATTGGATTGAATTGGTTAAGTGAGCAAGGCTCACGGGTGAAGGGGTGTTCCCAGCCGGTCGACCGGCCGCTGGTCTGACCACCGGCTGAGAACACTCCAGTAACATTTTTGGGAAAATTGGTTTTTGCATGATGAGGTGCTCCAGGCCGGCCCACCGGCCGCCGGTCCATCCACCGGCCTGGAACACATCAGTAAGTGAAGTTGGATTTTTGGTACTGTATTCTGTACCGGCCCACCGGCCGCCGGTCGACCGACCAGCCCTGACCTCATTTCTCTGTTTTTGGTGATTTTTGGTTTTTGCCCTGTGTTCTGAGCCGGCCCACCGGCCACCGGTCACTTGCCCGGCCTGGAACACGGCTGTGTTGTTTTTCTTTAACTTCTAAAACTCATAATTTATAATAGTTCGCATGGTCCGTTTATCGTATCATTTTACGTAGTGACTTATAATATTCATGTTTTGGATATATGATATCTATTTGCTTGTATCACATGTTTCGTGACGGTTTTCGATATATCCCTCTTTTGAGTCGGTTTTACTTATGATACGGTTTGAGCACTAATGATTTTGTGCTATGAACTCTCATTTCCCGGCTACACCTTATACTCGTTAGACTGGAATGTCGGAGCGATGGGGTGTATCCTTGATGCTCGTATGCATGTTTAGTGGGGATATGACGACGTTGTTAGGAGGCGAACGCAATGCTTTGGTCGACCCGACCGTCAAATGTTGTATACTTGCGAGGTGGTGTTATTGCATGTAGCGTACTAGCTTGACTTTTGACTATAGATCTTTTTCCGCCTCTTTCGTGAATTGATCTACCGAATTTGGGGTACTCGGCATATTTATTGTAAGTCCGTGTCTTGGATGTGGAACGTCTTACCACATGTCGAATCGGGAAACGTCTTATCCCGAGAGTCTGGCCAGGTTTAGACTAGGACCGTATTATTATCGTCGTCCTACCGAGAGGATTAGAGTCTTGTGTGTACGAAACGTCTTATCGTACATGGTTCCGGGAAACGTCTTATCCCGTGAACTTATTTGTCTAGGTCATGAGTATACGAAACGTCTTATTGTATACGGTTCAGGGAAACGTCTTATCCTGTTGACTTCCATTGGCTTGTCTTGCTATTGTACACGATGCTAGTGCGTGTTTCATTTACCGTGAGAAGATGGTCGTCATTGTGTTCGTTGTGTTGGATGATGATAACATGAATGATTTATGATGATCATAGTTGATTATTTGGTCATGGGTTTGTCTGTCGAGTCTCAATCTTATCAAACTTATACCGCTAACGGTGAGATGCAAGCCCTAGTGAGCGTATTCGGTTGCCTAAGAGTGTCTTTCCCGAGTCTTGAATAACATGATGGTTCCTCAATTTGTATTCCATATGCTCTTATCATTATTTATCGAATTGCCTATCTATTCTTATCGTAACTCACATGGATATCTATATATGCATGATTTTACCTTTGTATTTCCTTACATGTACGTTTAATGTGATATGGCCGGGAGAACCCGGAGTTACTCCCCACTGACTGTGGCGTTCATGTTTTTCATGAATGAACAGGTTGCTTGATTGGATGGCTTTTTGCTTTGACTATTTTGGGGTTCGGGTGTGAGCTAGCGGGCGTTGTCCCTAGAAGTTTCACCTCTAGACGATATTAGCTAGTTTTGTTAAACACTTGTTCTTTGCTAACATTTTAAGAGACCCCGTCTCTTTGTTGTATTTTCGTACTTAGTTTGAAATATTTTGACACTCCTCGTTTTATTTAACTTGCATGTATAAAAGTTTTTAAAACTACCTATTTCCGCTATATAATTCACATGCTTGTATGTTTTATATTTCCGCATTCGCGAGGGTTGTCACAAAGACGATATTAGCTCATAAAGTGGCTTAACAAAGCACAAATGACATACAAACCCGAGCTAAATCGGGGGTTAAAACCATACAAATATTCACTTATCATAGCGGCATATACTTGATAAGATAGAGACTTGACATATAAACCACGCCAAGTCATCCAACGGTCACAAATAATCAACATAGAAACATCCATCCAAACATACGAATATGGTAACATAATCTCACGGTAAATGGCACGCACTAGCATCATGTACAATAGCAAGACAAGTCAATGGAAACCCACGGGATAAGACGTTTCCCGGAACCGTATACGATAAGACGTTTCGTATACTCATGACCTAGACACACATGTTCACGGGATAAGACGTTTCCCGGAATCGTCTACGACAAGACGTTTCGTACACACAAGACTCTAATCCTCTCAATAGGACGACGATAATAATACGGTCCTAGTCTAAACCTGGCCAGACTCTCAGGATAAGACATTTCCCGATTGGACATGTGGTATGACGTTCCACATCCAAGACTCGATCATACAAAGACGTCGAGTACCCCAAATTTGGCTAAACCATACGAAAGAGGCGGAAAGAGATCTATAGTCAAAAGTCAAGCTAGTACGCTACATGCAATGACACCACCTCGCAAGGATACAACATTTGACGGTCGGGTCGATCAACGCATTGCGTTCGCCTCCTAACAACGTCGTCATATCTCCACTAAACAAATGCACAACGGCATCACGGTTACACTTCACCGCTCCGACATTTAAGTCTAACAGTTATAAAGTATGACCGGGGAATGAGAGTTCATAGCACTCAACGATTAGTGCTCAAATCAGAACATAGGTAAAACGGACTCAAGATGGGGCATATCAAAAACCGTCACAAAACATGTGATATACGCATGTGAGATATCGTACATACTAAACAAGAATAATTAATGCTAATACGTAAATTTATACGATAAACGAACCGTAAAAACTATTATAAGTAAGAGCATAAGGAAAGAAACGAAGAAGAAACACAGCGGGTGCCAGCCGGTCAGATGGACCGGCCGCCGGCTACCCGGCTGGCAATACAACTACCTTCAAACAACACTAAAAATACAGCGATGTCCCAGTCGGTCAAGGGGACCGGCCGCCGGCTACCCGGCTGAGACTACATACCATTTGAGAAAAAGAGAAAAAGATAAGGGGTGTCCCAGCCAGTCGGCTGACCGGCGGCCGGTCGGCCGGCTGGGAATTACACAACACCCAAAAATACACGAAATTGTCAGCCACGTTCTCAGCCGGTCGGCTGACTGGCGGCCGGTCGGCCAGCTGTGACCTACAACGCACGAAACATCATCCGCAACAACAAACAACATGAATTCCATCAATACTCAACCAGTTCCAAACATATTTACTAACATCAAACCATATGAAATACATAATATTCGTCATTTAGCGTTGGGTAACATCAAATAAAGTATTTAAAACAAGAATTGATATCGAGTAACCCTTCACTGTTACCTTTTAGAGTCTTCAATCGATTTATAAGTCTTCCTCCACTAGATAGTAATCCTTATACGGGTCTTGAAGGTCTCCACCTATACAAAGACAACAAAAGATGAATATAATTCACCTTTGAGAAAGACGGAAAAATTGAAAATGATAAAGACGGTAATTTTATTACCACTAAAGGTAGAGGACGATACGAGGGGAAGATTATGACAAAAATTAAAGGATTTGAGTCAGTAATGAAGGAGTAGTGTTGAACTTGAGTTTGATCAAAAATGGAGTTAGGGTTTTGGTGGTTTGTATGAGGAAGAAGAGGTGATTGAAGAAGATGAGTGGAAAAATGAGTATATAAGGTGAGTGGAAAAATGTGGGGAAAAAGCCCAAAAGCGGGTTAAGGCGTAACCCACATGGAATTTCGAGTAGAGTCCGAATACAAACTCGGATTTGCTAAATTAGACACGGGAAACTAAGTTCTAGACTAAATCTAAAATTACGCTAACTAGTATCCGTATAATATTTTTAAAATAAAATAGGGTACATTTGCGGGTGTTACAATCACCCCACCTTTTAAAAAGTTTCGCCCTCGAAACTTGAGAGTAGAAAACAAAAGTATCAAAGACAAGAATCGGTTTTCAAAATTAACACGAAAGCTTTTACAAGGGAAACATTTATGAAACGAGGTTCTACTCGAAAACAGTTTAAAGAGATTTTTCATAAGTGTGAAACTTTATTAACGGATCTCAAGAGTGCCCATCGCGAATGAGAACTCTAATTATCCAGATCAAATCCATGTCGAAATAGTGAAATCGAAAATCAAACCAGCGTTAGTAAGGGCAGAACTAGTCACCGGACGTCTCCAATAACAAGTCCAAACATCCAACCAAACGCAAAATCCAAATATAAAAGCAAAAGAAATCCATTTTCTCCAAAAAGAGGGTACACAACCCATCTTTAGACCTCTTTGAAACGTTAGATTAAAAATACAATATGGAAATTTGAAGGTTTTCTCAAGGATAAAATCAAAATAACAAGACATTACACGTACATAGAGCGACTCGACCATCTCACACACAAATCAGGTTAACAAAATATATACAAAACACGCAAAAACGAAACAAATCGAACTCTTAGGGATAGAAAGATCACGATAAAGTAGGCAGGAAGATCTACAAGAATTCGACATCACTAATTCTACTAATAAACTAGTCCTCAAGAGGATGAAACTTACCTCAATTACACCTTAACCATTCTAAATCGCTAAACTCTATAAACATTATTTACAACAATAACAATCAAAGTAACAATCATAATTATCTAAGATCTAACTAGCCTCATCTCAGGTCTCACGACAAGGAAAAATCCACAATCCATTATCGATTATAATGATTCTTTAATACGCCCTAACATCCTTAATTCGATTATTACTACGCTCGAATCCTCAAATATAAATAGTCACATTAGCAAACTATGCTGGTTACTAATCCTCAAGATAAATGGGTTCACCATTCTAACTCTATAATCCATAATAACTGAGCACTCACTATCCAAAGCTTGCAACAAACATTTCTCAATCTCAAACTATGATTCCTTAATTTTAAAAGAAAATTACTAATTCCAAACCACAAATGCCCAATCACTTGGCAATCACACAACCATTCAAATCATCTAGTTCATCTAAAACTCAAAATGAATCGATTTTCATTTATGACAATACTCCTAAAACTTTGGTTACCGGCTTACACTACAAGAAATCTTGTTTCAGGTGACTGAATGGTGTAGTGGTCGCCAAATTGGCGACTGAAGGCGACTGATATCCGTCGCCAATTTGACGACTACATCACCATTCAGTCGCCAATTTGGGCGATTGATTTCAGTCGCCATGTTGCAAATTTGGCGACGCTTTTGTCAGTCGCCAAATTTGGCGACCGAAATTAGTCGCCCGAATTTTATTTGGCGACTAAGGCCTGCGACTGGGTCTTGGCGACTGAAATCAGTCGCCAACATCGGTCGCCTGAATGTTGTTTTCTTGTAGTGTTAATTACCCTAAAGCAAAGTCTCTTTTTGAATCCATCAATTAGAGACATCTAATTCCCAAATGATATCTCATGCAACCGTTATAATACCCAACAACGACGAACTATTTTCACGCTTAACTCGATTCCCAAAATAGCACTACAATAGCAAGCTCAATAAATGAAGCCACCAATAGAGTACAATACCACCAACAGATTCATCGTAAGGTTTAACTCCAAATCCTATTCATGGTCAAAATCAACACAGAGCTAGCTAACAACCCAATTATCTCACCAGAGGAAAGACAATGTCACTATGAAACTGAAAACGATAGGAAATTTCGAGGGAAACACGAACGCGATAAGATGGGATGAAAATTAGAGGAACTCTAGAGGTAGGGAGCCAAAAGCTAGAAATTGGATAGATATAGCTATGAAGATAGCCAAGCAAAGGAAAAGATAAGAGAAAACATTTTCCTAGGAATCAGGCTTAGTAGGAACTTGCATGAAAGCAAATGGAAATGGATAATGGTACGAGTAAAAGTATAAGGTTTAAACCACAAAATTCTCCTTTCAAACTCAGGGCGATAGTAAAACATCTTAATTATTCCTCTACAAAGGTCTCTCACAAGGGACCATCGTACCACGTACAATCATCAAATTAAGGTGCACCTAGATTCGATAAATCGTCTACAACCCAATTCATCTATCCGTTCATATAAAACGGATTCTCAATTGCGGAATCGAAACTCAAGCATAGTAACATTCTCTTAACTCCAAAATTTGATACACTCTCAAAGGTTTCAAAACCGAAGGACTAACAAGATATTCTTCATACTAATCTCTTTTCAACTCCTATGACCCACAAGGTAGAACACCAAACAGAACGTCATCATCAACATCCTAAGGCATCAGCATCATAGCTCATCTAATCAGATTCCACTCATGTCCATAATCCTTAAGTAACATGGTTTAATCTATCATGACGACTTACTACTTCAACCAAGTCTCCGATACTATGATATAAGATCATATTTTTAAATCCAAGAATTATAGCGAAGTATTTTTCGACCAAGCATATACCCAAAATTACACACTAGAAAATCACAAGAAGTCACTTAGTCTCAAGGGCATTTCGCAACTCAAGGTATCATCCAAATATTCTCACTTATAACAACTAGCTCCAATTTAGGTATGATCCTCAAGACATTCTAATATTACTAAACTCCTAAGTTCAAAAGATTAAATCACTAATGGGTTAAGAAGTCCTAGCCAACTCATTCAACCTCACATCATCAAATACCATGAACTATTTACACATGAGTCATGGCAAGTATTAAGCATTAAAATCATCAAACTTATCTTACCATACTCTTAACAAGGATACAAACTCTCACCACTATGGGGTGAACTTAGATCTACACCATTTTCCTCAAATCCCAAATTCATTCTATCAACACTAAGATTCCACAAGGTCCAAAATTATTCCGACCACGGTTTATATACTACAAACAAATGGGTATGGCATCCACAAAAATGTTACGTGAGGAAGGTAAGGATACCAATGGTAAGATGGAGGAAACTATTAAAAGTAATTTCCAAGAGGCAAACAAGTTGGAAGAGAAAGAAGCACCTAGGTAGAAGGAAGAGAGAAAGGTACGCTATAGACAAGAGAAATCATCGATGAGGGAGGAACACACTTCAATTTGGCTCGTCGATCTTCAATATTCGGGAAAAGATACTTCTTCTTGCCAATACATGGTCCTCCTCAAGACGGTAGGTACAAACAAACATAACATCACTCAACACAATCAACAAACAAGTTAGATTCTAACAAACATCAAGCACACTAAAGACTATCAACTTGGCTTTCGCGGATCTCACGGAGAAAAACAGGTTCGGCAACCATAACACCAACATAATCAAATCCACGTTCCTCAAATTCCAACTTCAACCTTCGAAATTCAGCACAAAGATCATCGGGTAAGACCCACATAGCATTCAAGGCATGAGAAGATTTCCTACTAAGAGCATCGACAACAACATTAGCCTTTCCTTCATGGTATAGCAATTCAAAATCATAATCATTCACCAATTCCAACCATCTTCTTTGTCTCATATTCAACTTCTTTTGAGTAAATATGTACTTCAAACTCTTGTGATCAGTAAATATGCGACAATGAACACCAATAAGATAGTGTCTCCACACTTTCAAGGCATGAACAACGGCGGCTAATTCCAAATCATGAGTAGGGTAGTTCACTTCATGAACTCTCAACTGTCTTGAGGCATAAGCAACCACTTTCCTACTTTGCATAAGTACACAACCCAATCCCATCTTGGAAGCATTACAATAGACATCAAAGTCTACACCATCTTCAGGTAAAGTCAAAATCGGGGCGGTAGTCAACCTTTTCTTTAACTCTTGAAAAGCGGCTTCACAAGCTTCATTCCAAACGAACTTGGTTTCTTTCTTCAACAATTGAGTCATCGGTCTAACAAGCTTTGAGAAATCTTTGACAAATCTACGGTAGTAACCAGCTAAACCAAGAAAATTTCGGACTTCTCTAACATCGGTTGGACTCTTCCAATCAACCACAGCTTCAATTTTAGAAGGGTCTACCATTACACCTTCTTTAGAAACTACATGCCCAAGAAAGGACACTTTAGTTAACCAAAATTCACACTTGGAGAATTTGGCAAACCACTTTTGACGACGAAGGACACCCAAAATAGTCCTTAGATGAATAACATGCTCTTCTTCGGTCTTGGAGAAAATAAGGATGTTTTCAATGAAAACCACCACACACTTATCAAGATACTCACAAAACGTGCGGTTCATTTGATCCATGAAAATAGCGGGAGCATTTGTCAATCCAAAAGGCATCACCTTGAACTCAAAGTGACCATACCTTGTACTAAAAGCGGTTTTCGGTATATCGGCATCACGAACAGGAATTTGGTGATATCCGGACCTCAAATCAATCTTGGAAAAAAACGAAGCACCCTTTAGTTGATTGAACAAATCTTCAATTCTTGGCAAAGGATACCTATTCTTGATTGTAATTCGGTTCAACTCACGGTAGTCAATACAAAGCCTCATGGAACCATATTTATTCTTCACAAAGAGAACGGGAGCACCCCAAGGTGAGGCACTCGGTCGAATGAAACCTTTTTCAATCATATCATCAAGTTGCTTCCTTAACTCTTTCAATTCGGTTGGAGCCATATGGTATGGAGCTTTAGCTATGGGTCCGGATCCGGGGACAAGATCAATGGAAAACTCAACATCACGCTCGGGAGGGATCCCGGGCAAGTCTTCTAGGAATACATCAACAAATTCGCGTACTATTGGCACATCTTCAATCTTTGGTAAGGAGGTAGTTGTAGAAGTTACAATACACAAGTATGCTTGGTGACCCTTTCTTACCATACTCACCAACTTCATTGCGGAAATCAATTGCATACCCATTCGGGGATGAGATCCCTTATAGGTTATTCTAACTCCTAAAGGACTCTTTAAATAAATCTTTTGATCTCTACACTCTAATCTAGCATGGTACAAAGCTAGGCAATCAATACCTAGAATTACATCAAACTCTCCTAGAGGAAACTTAAGGAGATTAGCGTGAAAGATAGTACCCGCAATAGAGATTGGGACATTTGGATAAAGAGTAGAACATGAGATAATTTCTCCGGATGGTAAGGATATGGGAGTATCCTCACTAGAAGTAGGCTCGATAGATAATTTATCAACATAAGTTGAAGACACAAAGGACATAGAAGCACCGGTATCAAATAGAATAAGACATGGTTGCTCTAAGATTGAGAACATACCCGTAATTATCTCCGGATAAGCATCGGCTTTGGCTCGGCTTAGAAAAAAGATAGATCCCTTGGGTTTGGCAATTGGAGGGGGCAACTTCCGATCGGGACAATCATCATAACGGTGACCCGTCTTTTGGACAAAGAAGCAAACATAAGGTCGGTTGAAGCATGCTACACCGGGGTGGTGTGATTGTCTACAACGGTTACATAGGCGACCTTGAGGTTGAGGAGGAGCATAGGGCCTATGAGCCACGTTAGAAGTAGCTCGGGGAATGAAAGGAGTGCTTGCATTTGCATTTGGGGGAGGGTTGAATCTCCTCTTGTTGGCATAGGCATTGGAAGACGAGGGAGTAAACGACCTTTTCCTATAGAAGTTTCGCCTAGGCGCGAAGGAAGGAGGGGGACTCTTCATCATCACTTCATCCTTGATGGCCTTCATGGAATTCTCGGCCCAAAGGGAATCGTCATACAACTCTCCAAAAGAGGTTGAATTCCTCCTTACTTTTCTTTGGAGCAAAGCACTAAGCTTGTTACGGTAGTAAAGAGCTCGGTATTCATCATCCTTGATGCGCCTCAGTGCAAAGTGAGCAAGCTTGTTGAATTGAGTGGTGAAGTCTTGAGCCGTCAAGTCACCTTGCTTGAAATCAATGAATTCCTTGAGCCTTTAATGCTTGAGTTCCTTGGGATAAAGTCGACTTCAACAAGAGCCTTGAAACATGCCCAATTGAAATCAACTTCAAGAGTAGCGGTGGGATTAGTAATCGCCCACTAATTGTCGGCTTCCCTCACCAGAAAGTGCTTAGCTATCCTCACCTTGTCCTCTTCACGGACTTGGTATAAGTCAAATTGTTTCTCCATTTCCCGAAACCATTCCGAAAGCTCGGTAGGGTCCGGTTCTCCACCATACGGCGTAATCTTGCTCCTAGCAATTTGGCTAGCCACCCAACCATAGCCTCCTTGGTGATTGTCTTCTCTATGAGGAGGAACTTGGTCGGCGTGAGCATTAGCCGCATCTTGTTGATTACGTAGGACTTGAGTAAGAGCCTCAAGAATGACGTTCTCTACAACTCGAGGTCTAACCTTCTTCATAAGAGACAAAAACAAATCAAGTTAATCCTAACACTTAGCATAAACAAATAGACTACCAAGTAAAGTCCTTAATTTCTACCCATCTCTCATTTATTATTTCAAGGTCAAGTAATTTAAGTTAGGGTTCACGTGTGTGCGTCGGGAACGTTAAGGCTCTGATACCAACTATGACAACCCTCGCGATAGCGGAAATAAAATATAACAAGCATGCGATTTATATAGCGGAAAATACGGTAGTTTTGAAACTCTTTACATGCTAAAATAAAAGTACGAGGAATGTCAAATAAATACAAACTAAAGTAGAATATACTAAAAAGAGACGTAGTCTCTCAAAACGTTATCAAATATCAAAATGGTTAGCAAACTAGCTACGAACGTCTAGGGGTGAATCGTCGAGGCCAACGCTCGCTAGCTCACACCCGAACCCAAAAACAACAAGCAAAATCCATCCAAGCAACCTGTTCATCCATGAAAACATGAACGCCACAGTCAGTGGGGAGTAACTCCGGGTTCTCCCAGCCATATCACAAATAACATACTTAAACGGTAATACAAAATAGAAGCATGCGCATATATATACATACATGTGAATTATGAGAAGGGTAAATAGGCATTTCAATATATAAAGATATAGGAGCATGAAGTACAAAACTGTAAGCATCATATTATAGATAGACTCGGGGAAGACACCCTTTGGCAACTATATACTCACTAGAGCTTGCATCTCACCGAAAGCGGCATATACTTCATAAGATAGAGACTCGACATATAAACCACGCCAAGTCATCAAACGGTCACAAATAATAAATCATATAATCATCCATCCAAATGTACGAATACGTTGACAACATCTCTCACGGTAAATGACACGCACTAGCACCATGTACATAGCAAGTATGATTAAAATCGCATCCACGGGATAAACATTTCCCTGAACGCATACACGATTAACATTTCGTATATGTAGACTCATTTCCTCCTGGTAGAACGACGATAATAATACGGTCCAAGTCTAAACCTGGCCAGACTCTCGGAATCACATTTTCCAATTCGACATGCGATAAACATTTCGCAACCAAGACTCGGTCAAACACAGAAGCCGAGTACCCCAAATTCGGTCAACCTTCACGAAAGAGGCGGAATGAGCACAAGCATCATAAACAAGCGGTACGCTAAATGCAATGACACCATCTCGCAAGTATACGACTTTTGACGGCGGGTCGATCAACGCAAAGCCTTCGCCTCCCAACAACGTCGTCATATCCCCACTAAAACATGCAATTAGTGCTCAATTCATAACATATGTAAAACCGACTCAAAGTGGGATATATCAAAAAGTGTCACAAAACCGGCTGGCTTTTTGGTAACAAATGAAAACAATTGAAAATACAGGGTGATCCAGCTGGTCAAGAGGACCGGCTGCCGGCTACCCGGCTGGACCATATGTCATATGAGATATAAGAAGAAGGAAATGGGGGTGTCTCAGCCGGTCGGCTGACCGGCAGCCGGTCGGCCGGCTGAGACCAACGTAACACCAAAATGCAACGTAAATGTCAGCCACCCTGCTAGCCAGTCAGCTGATCGGCAGCCGGTCGGCCGGCTGGGACCATAATGCACGAAAATCATCCTTTATCACTCATGAACATCAACAAATATCAATTATCATCAACACTCATTAACAACTATCAACAAACAACAACCATCATTAATAAACACAAGTCCTATGAATACTCATCCTATCCTAAATACGTTTACTAACATCAAAACACATTAAAACACGTATTGATATCGAGTAACCCTTCACCGTTACCTTTTCGCGTCTTCAATCCTCGTCTAGGTCCTCCTTTACTAGCTAATAGTCTTTGTCGAGGTTTTGAAGGTCTCCACCTACAATTAGACAACAAAAGATGAATATAATTCACCTTTGAGAAAGACGAATAAATTGAAAAGTGAGAAAGACGGTAATTTTATTACCAATTTAGATAGAGGACGATGAGAGGGGAAGATTATGACGAAAATTAGCGGATTTGAACAAGGGACGAAGGAGTAGTGTGGAACTTAAGCTTGATCAAAAATGGAGTTTAGGTTTTTGGTTACTTGTTGAGGAAGAAGGAGTAAGTGGAAAAATGAGGGATTTAGGGTTTAAGGGGATATAAGGTGAGTAAGTGGAAAAACATGGAAAAAGCCCAAAAGCGCCTTAAGGCGTAACTCACTCGGAATTTCGAGTAAAGTCCGAATACGAACTCGGAATTGATAAATTAGACATGGAAAATTAAGTTCTAGACTAAAACTAAAATTTCGCTGAAAAGTATCCGTATAATATTTTTAATATAAAAATAGGGTACATTTGCGGGTGTTACATTTATTAAGTTGCAAAGGGTTAATCTTGGGTGTTCTAACTCATGTTGGCTATTTTCTTAGGAGGTAGTATTAGATAGATGAAGATAGAAGTATAAAGGAGTCAACTTTGCTAATTGTTGTGTATCTTGGGAAAATTACACTCTTAATAAGCATTTATTGAGTTGCAAAGGGTTAATCTTGGGTGTTCTAATTCATGTTGGCTATTTTCTTAGGAGGTACTATTAGATAGATGAAGAGAGAAGTATAAAGGAGTCAACTTTGCTAATTGTTGTGTATCTTGGGAAAATTACACTATGTGTTTTTCTCATATTTAATATCTTGCATACAAGGTGTTTGTGTTATTTCTTAGACTAGAAAATTCATGTTCTTGATCTTCTCATGTCACAAATTCAATCAATTTCTCTATTTGTGTCTACTACGTGTTTTTCATTGTCATTACTCATAGTTTGTGACTAGTAGTAATTAGTGATTTCTTTAGTAATTAGACTCTTAATTAGTGTGTAGTTTGCAATTTGCTTATTTTTATCAAGAGTTTGTTAGTTAGCTTAATTTCATTTAGCTTTCCCTTGGGTTCGACCCTTGACTTACCCTTGACTACCTTTTATTTGGATAACTATGTGTTTGTTTAGGCTTTACAAGTATTTATTCGGTCTTGATAATTATCGGTTTTAACGACACTGTTTTTTAGCTTGTCAATAACAGATTGGTTGATGGGGAGCTTGCTCAGGCAGGATGATGGCTTAACACATCAAAACACTTCCACTGTCATCACACTATGTATTGGGATATGATCTTTGGTTTTAAGGAGCTACGCTAGTTCTATTTAAACCTGAATCCTAATTTGTCTTGTACAACATCAGATGCTACAATGTACTCAGCTTTCGTTCGTAATCTATACATATAACTCATATACGTATAAATCCTACATATGACATCTTATGTGTATCACATCTTATAACACATTTTTATACACGTGTAACTCTTTATACATATTATTCTATATGCAAATAACACTTTATATGCATAAAGCTCCTTTTCAATATAATTCCATATACGCGTTACTTCTTATATGCATAGAAAAGTTACCGTGTACCCTTTACATGAAATTAAGTAATTCCTTTAAACTACAAGAATAAATACTTAGTACTTGGGATGTTCTTGATTATAATATAGTGAGTTTAACTATGAATTGATTGGTAGTGACTTTCATATTAAAAATATGATAAGTCATGACGAGAGAACATCTAAGCATACATGATTAATCTCGCAGCGGAAGAAAAAGTGATTAAATCATGTGTTCAACATTTTGAACAAGTCAAGAATCTTATCGTATAAGCTTCTTGACCAAATGCTAATCATCCATTAAGATCTATCTCTATAGATTTGGATACTTTAGATACATGGTGACTCTCCCAAGTATTCATCCGAAAACATTTCTAGTCACTAATATGTCAACTACAAAAAGGAATAAAAAATTCTCCTTTAACTCCCACTAAAATTCATGTATAACCACGGTTCCTCGACCCTTCGAGTAAGATCATCTTGTCTAAGAACAAGATAGAACCCATGGTTCTGACTAACTACGGTATGTATGACATAAGACCATAAATGAATCCAGCATTTATAGAATCATCAAAACTCTATTTTCATGAATCTCATTCAAGAAAATAGTTTTATTATCCACTCGTCAAATCTCATTATAATGAGGGGCAACATTGCTAAGAATGTCCGTATTGAATAAGAAACTTGGATTGGTGCAAACCATTTGCAACCAAGTTAATATTTGAAACAGCTTATGTCTCTTAAAAGACAAGGTTCAAAGCATATGAATTTGGTGCATTCCTCCAACCACAAATTTAGCTTTGAAAACATCTCATGTTTACATCCTAGTTATGTCGTGTGCAAGAACGCATGGTTTCACGTCATCACATAGAGATGCGACTATAGAAAGCCTTATTTGGGGTTTGAAAATTCTTCCATGACGCAAATCTATCCGCTTATAACCACTGAGCGTGAAGAAGGTACGTTTCCCTGCATCGTACTCTCAGTTAAGAAGGAACGTTTCCCTGCATCGACTCTCAGTTTATGGCTTTCGAAATTCTTTGAGTTCAAAAATTTGTCTCACTCTGTCCTTTGAGAAACAAAAATATGTTTCTAAAAAGACAGTATTCAAGACACAAACGCTTTGTTATCGAATTAGGAGTAATAACCACGTGGTTGTCTAAGTTTCTTAAACTCAATATTAGACATTTCTAATATCATCGTTTGAATAGTTAACTCTTTAACTATGAAGATCTTATGCATGCATAACAATATAAATAAGAGAAGGAAAATTTTTTCCTTACATTGGATTGGAACGAATTATGGGCACAAGATACGACTCCTTCCTACTCTTGTGTCTTGAGCTATAAATCAATGGATGAACTCCTAGTTTTAAATTAGAAACTCTCCAATAAGTTACACCCAAGACAACTCCTAAATCACTACTAAAATACTACACTAGTATAATATCGTAGTCTCCCGTAAAATAAAATAAATACCATTATTACTACTCTTAGTAATCTTGTATTAATATTTGAACTCAAGTTTGTATGAAGCTTCTCAAGCTTTTCTAGTGTGAGAAGTTGTGTTTTTATGAGAGATAAGCATCTTCCTTTTTAATGAGATGAATGAATAAAAATAAGGAGAAAAATTTATTCTAATTAGAAGAGCATGACCGGCCCTTTCTAGGGTAGTGGGAGCATGCCTTTGCTTTTTGTCTTAAAAAGAAAGTAGGCTAGCTAATTTTAGGCTTTAGGTTAATCATTTTGTCTAATCCATATTAGATTAATAATTAAAATCCAAGTGCCTCTTCTAACCCGTAAAAACCGGTGCACCCAGTAAACATTGGTGTCCATTTTATCTTTGTAATTTTTCATTTGTCACAAATGTGACATGTGACATGTAACATGTAATCTTTTCTTATAAATGTACATTTAACTAATTTAAATGCAATTTCATAACAAATAAATTAGACGTAACATTTTAAGTCACATTTTATAACTATATGTAAATAAAATGAGTCATCTCATATTTGGTTCATATAATCTACAACAATTTGTAATTATAATCGACCAATTTAACTTATCTCAAATGTTTCATAAACATTATGCATTCTTAGTAATATAACGATTAAATTACTAAAATGAATCTTATTTAATCATATTACAATAAGATATTATTCTCACTTATATAAACTTCGTTCAATTTAAGAGATTAATTAATCTGTATTGCTATACAATTAATTAATGTACATGATTAGGGGATTGTCCTTTAGGTGTGACCTCAAGGGATCAACTGATCACCACCGTCATACGACAGTAACGTCAAACTCAATTGAGCCAATCGTTACCGATTTATGTTGACCAGTTGACTATAATATTTATCGTCACTTTGTATTCTTATTATATAGATTTAATCATGTGATCGCACTATTGTTGAGGACACTTACTCCAACAATCTCCCACTTGTCCGAGACAAGTGTGCGTCACCAATTCTCTTGTCCTATTACAATCTTCCACTCAACGCAAGGTGTCTTGCAGGTCGTACTTGCATTTGATCATATCATGAGTGGTTTTCTCGATCTGGAGAGTAACTGTCTGACCGGAATTATCTATCATAGATACCTTCCGAGCGTGGCCACACATTTTCAGCTTACTCCTCCTCGAGTGGCCATGGGATTTTAAAACAACCCTGACAAGGGTTGGACAATTTCTATCGCACTATTCCCTTCGAATCGCCACAACTCATCATGACCCAAAAAATGCCCATTTGACCCCAGTTACGAAGGTCGTAGAGCATAAATCAAAGTCACTCTGAAACTGTGCCACCTTAGGCGAATAGTCTTTAGTCAAAGAATTGACTCATAAAGAATACTATAGTAGCTCTTGCCAAGACCATGCTACAAGAGTTGCCAGAACTCTATAAGCGGTCACTGCCCGACATATTGTCCCTTAGAGTCTGTCTATGTGATCGATTGATCATCCCTTATGACCTTATGGCACTTGAACTTGTCATCAATCACATCACACTCTAGTCACTTGGAGACGTCACCTCATATAAGCAACTAGGGGCCAATGCTATGTTATTCCAGTCCACTTTAATGGGGTTCAATAATTGTCTCTACAACCTATTTGGATATAACAAAGCACAAAACGAGTTTTACAAACTCAAATGATAACTATGATTATCATATATGAACAATCAACACAATGTTATTGCTTCATATCATATAATCTAAAGTTTATTTCGTCCATGACAATTCATGACGATCTTATTTAAATGCAATAAAGGCTTGGGTAGTGAATATACCATGTATTCATTTATTCCAACCTTGTGAATTGCTTTTTCCTTCCATCCAACGTGATTCCTAATAACATGAATTCTTCTACGTACATGTCTAGATCTCTATCTAGTGTTGGGCTCTTTAACTTGAAAGATGCTCTCACTTGTTATCATGATAAGTGATAGGTATTTAGGTGAAAGGATCTACCATTAGCTCCGTGTAAGCCACCTTATCCTCATCATAGTGTACTAGGTCTCTATTTCTAGAATTTATAACGATTGACTATTCAATAATCCTTTTAGTTATTCACTTCTTGTATAAAAATAGTACGCATAGGATTTCGATAAATCCTTATAAGTTTGGAAATTTGGGTTTGTGTAACCTTTACCACATATCAAATTTTCTCTACCAAACACAAGAATGAATCCCTAGTTCTCCTTGAGAACCCTATGGATGTTCTTGTATGCTATCCAATGACACTCATGTGGATTGATTTGTTATAGGCTTGTCATGCTCCCAACATACAATTCATTTAGGTACGTGCATGTAATGGCATACATGATTGGTCTAATGACAGAAACATTAGTACTCATGAGATCAACAACTCTTAGGTTCAGTGGATAACTATGACCCTTTCATAGTGATCCCACTTTCATCAACATAAATAACCTATTTAACTTGTTGAAATAGATAAAGGATCTTATCGATATAAGTCACTTTTCCAAATGTCAAGTTAAAATCTTCTATTCCACAATAGACTTTGATTTTAGTATACATGTTGCCCTCTTTCATCCAACATTAAGATCCAACCACTCCTTTCAAAAAGGTAATATGAATACGTCACTTACAATGTGTGATACGTCATTCACGTGGAAAACTATTTCTCCCACTGATCTTCATGTCTTTACATGATGACTTTAACTCCCACTGATCTTCATGTCTATACATGACTTATCGAAAATTAAAGTAAAACTCTTCTTATATCTCATAATAGAAAGGATCATCATAACCTCTTGGTAGATACCATAGGCTTCTGTCATGTAAACATCCCATTCCAAATCCCTATTTGGACATGTGGTTTTGTTGTGTACCTTGTACACATCTACTATGAGTTATTTTACTGATGATATGGATCTAAGCCTAGTTAAGCATTAACTTAGCTTTTCAGACATTTTCATGTCTATCCATGCAACTATAATTGGACAATTCCAAATAAAACATCTTCATGCCTATAGAATGATTTATTGGACAAATCCAAATATATCATTCCTTTGCATAGATTCCATTTATTTTCATAAGTTTCTTAGAAAATCGAATTTTAAAATTTCTAGGTGCTTCCACTTCATAGATCATAATCTTATAATATCAAGAACATTTTCTTTTGGTCTCGTCACTAGTCTAAGGATTCACCTAAGAACACTTTCTTTTGGTCTCGTCACTAGTCTTGAGTCTTAACATAAGAACATTTTCTTTTGGGTTCCTCACTAGTTCCTAACTAGTTTTTCGCTGTGGCTTATTTTTTCCCACTCTATATTTAGAAAAATACAACTATTTTCTGTGAAGATAGCCTTATGAGCCACAAACAATTTTGTACTCATACTCGTGAGGGAGGTAGAAGTATCACAATATGACCTTTCGTGATCTACTAAAGACTTTATTGTAAAGACATTGAATCTTAGCTTTGAGATAGAATAGTTCTATAAGCTAAAGAGGTGGACTCATATTCATGTCCTTTACAATCTTTATAAGTGGTGTGGCCAATTGGTTTGGTAGATTCCCTATTTTGAGTTCAATAATTCAATTTGACTTAACAATTGATATTTCAAAGTAAGAACCGAATTCTTAGCGTTTTATTATAATGATAAAATCATCATAATACCAATATGATCAATTTGAGTCTATACAATTTATGTTATTAGTGCAAGTAGAGTATAATGACAAGTTTTAGAACTAAAAAGTTTCAACAAACCGAGTGACTTGGGTTGAAAACCAAGTCACCAAATATTCAATTACAACAAATTGTTCTTGAAAATAAATCTTCCATGTCCAACAAGGAAATTTAAAAAGTTCTAAACAACCATACTACAATCAAAAGGGGAGACAATCTCGAGGCCAAACTTCCTTAAGTCTTCAACCATGGGTGGCTACCTTAACTTCCCTTGAAGAGCCTTCTTAGGCTTGCTTGTCCTTGCCTTTATCCTTGCTAGAATTCCCTAATTACAATAAAAAGGGTAAGAATCACAACTCGTATCTATATACCAAAGTTGAGATCATAACATAAATGATGGGGATGAGAAATTACCAACTGAAACAATCTTTCGAGCTTTCATATCTCCTAGATATTTAAGGCAATTCCTTTTCCAATGCCCTATGCCATTAGAATAATGACACTTGTCCTCGGTTGAGGCATCTTCCTTAGGTTTCGGTGAGCTATTCTCAATAGCTTTTCCCTTACCTTTGTAGGTGGAGGGCTTCCTCCCCTTACTAGAACTTTTCTTGAACTTCCCCTTACTCTTATTATTGATATTGAATACATCCTTGGAGGTGCTAACATTTAGCCCCATGTCTCTCTCGGCCTGCACAAGCATTTTGTGCAATTGAAGGACAGAGGTTTTCATGTTTTGCATATTGTAGTTTACCCTAAATTGCACACATGCTTTGATTTTCCCCAAGGAATGAAGTACTCGATCAATAACGAGTTGTTTGGGAATGTCAACCCCTTGCAATTTGAGATTCTTGACATGCTCAATCAATTTGAGTACATGAGGGCTAACCTTTTGGCCCTCTTTTAGGTTCATGTCGAAAAATGTGGAAGCCGTCTCATATTGAATTATCCTAGGAGCTTGTGAAAACATGGTCACAAGCTTTGAGTAGATCTCATAGGCCATGCTAATCTTTATGGCACTCCTTTAAAGATCGGCCTCCATCGAGAAGATCAAAACATTTTTGATCGCGGCGGACTCTTTATGGTAAGCCTCATAGGCTCGCCTTGCGTGGCGGTTGACCTTTCATTAGTTGCGGTGGGAGAGGCCTTGGTAAGGTAACGAAGCTTGTCGTCACCCTCCGCGGCCAAGCGGAGTTGCGCATCCCAATCGGCAAATTAAGCGCCATTCTTTTCTAAATTGCATCAATTCATGAAGGATCGAAGCCATGAGACATTTGTGAGAGTTGGAGCATAGGTGGTGGTGGATGAATTAGCATTTGCCATTGCGAATAAATAATTGTGACTACAAATTTTTAAGACATAAAGTAAATGTCGACATTTATCATTTTAAATGCTTGTAAACATTTTAAACAAGTTTTAACATTTAAATAATGACCTTTACCCAACTATTATAAATGATTCCGAGATCCAAATTCATATAAACTTGGGCACGATGAGCCGATTCATCCCTTATTAACATAATTCGGTGGATTAACTCTTTAATCGATTCTACATTAGAACTCTCGGTCGATAATATTACTTAAATATTTATCTTAAGCCCGGAACACACGCGGCTAGGATCGTGAATACTTCCGTTGAGCTCAATCCAAATTTCGAAATAATAACCTTTATTACCCCACTTACCCAACGTAACAAGTTTAGCACCCCGGTGAGCCGAGCCTACTTCCTTGTGAAATTGGGATTCATGGGTTCTACTATTTGGTAAGGCTTGATCTCAATGATTTATTATGAGAGGTCATGTCAATTTATAATCTATCTTGTTTAAGTGAACTAAATTGATGAATTATCGATAAATGTAATTGACATGGTCGAATACTCGATAAAAATGCATGTCATGTTATGGCGATTTGGCAATGCATGCAAAACATATTAAATAAAATGCAAGCATAAAATAAAACTCCTAGTATGGCCTTTCCTAGAATAGAAAATCATATAATCTATTACAATTTCGGAAACCAACTCCTTTGGTCCCTTGAACTTCATAAGCACGCCTCCCAAGGTCACCGTCTCTCTCTCAGAACTCCTTTCCGAATGACATCGTCTTTGGGAAACTCCGGTATTACAAATAATTACAAAATATATATAAAAATTACAATTATTTCCTGTTATACATTTTAAAAATAAAATAATACAAGAAAAGTGATACGAGATCACAATAAATTACAACCGAATAAATATTCCCATACATTTCGGGTAATATCGATTAAAACTAAGGTCATACAAGGATTAAATTACATAATTCAAAATTACATAAATAAATTATGACATTCATAAAATAAAATATGACAGTCATAAAAAAAAATGCAGCATTATAATATTTATAAAACATGCTCATTTTAAATGCCAAATCGCTCTATTTTCGGTTTATATCGTATATAACCCGGTTTTACGGAAATGCGTGATAATAACTTCTTAAAATCACCAAACAATACTTAAATCATATTTAAGTCCAAGTTAATTATCCCAACTAATTTAGGACTAAAAAATTAGTCATCACTCAATTTTTGACAATAATTCAACTTGTTGTTTTATAATTGCTCAAAATTAGACTTTAAAATCATATTTTAATCAAATAAATCCAAATTTAATTACAATAATTTCAAAATTTAAATTTTAAATTTCTGTACATTCTGGAACATTTCCATGACACTCATAATGTCAAAAATCATGGTTAAAAATTTGGAATCGTTTTTGAGAAAAATCGGTTGCGCTTCATCGGTTTTATCAAATAAAATACATAAAGCATGTGAAAATTAATCAAATAAAATTTTGAACTTTAGATCTGAAATTTGGGACATTTATACAACCAGGATAAATTTTCTCTTGACATGAAATTTATTTAATCTTTATATTCTAAATAAGTCACTATTTATGCCATTTTTACATTAAAAATTCATAAATCATCCTAGACAAATCATATGAGTCTGAACGTTTCCACTCTAATAGGAAAACATGCATGTGACAACATACTAAACTTTCATGGTCAGATTCAAAGCGGAAGTATTTTAAACCATTTGACCTTTATTTATTCCATTTTATCATATAAAAATCATAAATAATACGAAATAAGTCCACTTCACACGAAATTTTACATACAGTAACTAAAGTTCATGTGTGATATTGTGTAAATATTCCAAGGTCAAAAGATAAGTCTAACTATTTTTAGCATTTTAAACATCATTTTACTCATTAAAATGTAATAAAAACACTAAAAATCATAATTGAGCAATATATTTCCATAAATCATCAAAATGACCTAAAATCATATTAGGAGCAGACTATATTGACATGCAAATAACTTGTAAGTTACAATAAATTACTAGTTTTATTTAAGTTACAATAACTAGAAAAAACTATAAATCGATTATGCATGCAACAACCAAAGCTCTGATACCACTTGTAAGTTTCTTAAACTCAATATTAGACATTTCTAGTATCATCTTTTGAATAGTTAACTCTTTAACTATGAAGATCTTATGCATGCATAACAAAAGATAAATAAGAGAAGAAAGTTTATTTCCTTACATTGGATTGGAACGAATTTTGGGCACAATATAGGACTCCTTCCTACTCTTGTTCTTGAGCTATAAATCAAAGGATGAACTCCTAGTTTCAAATTAGAAACTTTTCAATAAGTTGCACCCAAGACAAGTCCTAAATCACTACTAAAATACTACACTTGTGACAACCCTCGCGAATGCGGAAATATAAAACATACAAGCATGTGAATTATAAAGCGGAAATAGGTAGTTTTAAAAACTTTTATACATGCAAGTTAAATAAAACGAGGAATGTCAAAATATTACAAACTAAGTACGGCTATACAACAACGAGACAGAGTCTCTTCAAATGTTAGCAAAGAACAAGTGTTTAGCAAAACTAGCTAAAATCGTCTAGAGGTGAAACTTCCAGGGACAACGCCCGCTAGCTCACACCCGAACCCAAAATAGTCAAAGCAAAAAGCCATCCATGCAAGCAACCTGTTCATTCATGAAAAACATGAACGCCACAATCAGTGGGGAGTAACTCCGGGTTCTCCCAGCCATATCACATCAAACGTACATATAAGGAAATACAAAAGTTAAATCATGCATATATAGATATACATGTGAGTTACAATAAGAATAGATAGGCAATCCAATATATAATGATAAGATCATGTGAAAATCAAATCCGAAACCATCATGTTATTCAAAGACTCGGGAAAGACACTCTTAGGCAACCGAATACGCTCACTAGGGCTTGCATCTCACCGTTAGCGGTATAAGATTGATAAGATTGAGCCTCGACAGACAAACCAAGTCAAGTCATGCGATGATCACAGTAAATCCAACATATTATCATCATCCATTCACGAAACCAAGACATTGACGGTGTCCAATCATGCAATGACCATTAATAATATCATGAAATCACCATTCAAAGACGATCCACGACACATCTCTCCAATTCTCACGGTAAATGCAACGCACTAGACACATCGTGTACATGGCAAGTATGATTAACAGGCATCCACGGGATATAACATTTCCCTGAACTCATACACGATGCTACATTTCGTATATGTAGACTATTTTCCTCCTTGTAGCACGACGATAATAATACGGTCCTAGTCTAAACCTGGCCAGGATCTCGGAATAAACGTGTTCCGATTCGACATGCGATGACTTTTCGCATCCAAGACTCGGTCTTACAATATATATGCCGAGTACCCCAAATTCGGTAGATCAATTCACGAAAGAGGCGGAAAAACAGCTCAAGCCTCATAACAAGCGGTACTCTACATGCAAATAACACCACCTCGCAAGTATACAACATTTGACGGCCGGGTCGATCAACGCATAGCGTTCAACTCCCAACAACGTCGTCATATGCCCACTAACACATGCATTTAAGCAGTAGGATACCTCTCCGTTCCGACATTCCAGCCTTACGAACGGGAAGGTAGCCAAGGGAATGAGAATACAAAGCACAAGACAAAATTGTGCTCAAACCGTAACATATGTAAAAACCGACTCAAAGTGGGACATAGCAAATACCGTCACAAAACATGTGATACATGCGAAAGAGATATCATATATCCAAAACATGAATATTATAAGACATTACGTAAAATTATACGATAAACTGATCATGCGAATTAATATAAATCACGAGTTTTAGAAGTCAAAAGAAAACAACGCAGCCGTGTTGCAGGCCGGGCAGGAGACCGGTGGCCGGTGGGCCAGCTCAGAACACAGGCAAAAACCCAAAAAAAAAGAGAAAAGAGGTCTGGGCTGGTCAGTGGACCGGCGGCCGGTCGACCGGCACAGAACACCACACCAAAATCAAAACTTCCCATACTGATGTGTTCCAGGCCGGTGGATGGACCGGTGGCCGGTGGGCCGGCCTGGAGCACCTCTTCATGCAAAAACCAAGTTTCCAAAATGAGTTACTGAAGTGTTCTCAGCCGGTGGTCAGACCGGCGGCCGGTCGACCGGCTGGGAACACCCCTTCATCCGTGAGTTTCCAATACTTAACCAATTCATTTCAAATCTCAATTATACTTCTAATAATCATCAACAATCAATATATATCATCATATAACATCGTTCATTAATCATAGCATGGTTTCTAATCTTCCTAATCGTATTCTAATACGATTTTCTAACATATAAACATGTAAAACACGTAAATGATACCGAGTAACCCTTCACCGTTACCTTTACGCGTCTTTAATCGATTACTAAGCCTTCCTAGTAGTCTCCACCTACAATTAGGTAATAAAAGATGAATATCATCCACCTTGAGAAAGACGGATAATTTAAAAAGCGAGAAAGACGGTAATTTTATTACCAATACGGATAGAGGAAGCTAAGAGGGGAAGAATAAGACGAACTTACGTGAAGTCCGTCAAAGAACGAATGCTCTAGGATGATTAGAAGATCGAAAAATGGATGGAGGCAAGGGTTTGGGGATTTCTTAAAGAGGAAGAATTGATTTTGTGTTTGTGTAGGAAAAATAGGTTAAGGAGTATGAGTATAAGTGGTTATGAAGGGAAAAAGTCAACGGAAGTCAAAGACGGTTCCAAAGTCAAGAAAAGTCGAACTCGACTCAAAAGTCAAGAAAAGTCAAATTCGATTCAAAAGTCAAGAAAAGTCAAACTCGACTCAAAAGTCAAGAAAAGTCAAACTCGACTCAAAAGTCAAGAAAAGTCAAACTCGCCTTAAGACGGGATTTTCATGGAATCTCGCAGAAATTCCAAAAACGAACTCGGAAATTCTAAATTCGACTCGAAACGTAAAATTCTAAATTAAAACTTAAATTTGCTGAAAATATTTCGTAAAATATTTCTACTAGAAAAATAGGGTACATTTCCGGGTGTTACAAGTGACTTGATCAAAGAACTGGGCAACTTGATCTATTCTGGCCTCATAAGGTGCTAGACTTTCACTTCGAATTTTCCACGATCCCGTTACCTGGTTGATCATCAAGGAGGAGTCTCCATGCACTCGAAGGTTCTTAATGCCTAGACTAACTACTGCTTGTAAACCAATGAGGCACGCTTCGTATTCTGCTGCGTTTTTATTACCTCGAAGTCGAGTTTGACATATAGTGGTGTATGCTCGCCTTCAAGAGAAATGAGTAACACTCCTACTCCGAATCCTCTTAAACTTGATGCACCATCAAAGTAAATGTCCCATGAGTCTATACAGGTTTGTAATATATCCTCGTCTGGAAATGACCACATATCTATTGTTTGGATTTCGTTGATAGGATAGTCTGCGAAAAACTCAGCGACGACACGTCCTTTTATGTCTTTCAGAGGTGCGTATCTAAGGTCGAACTCTGAGAGCATTAAGGTCCATCTTGCTAGACGTCCGTTGAGGACGGGTTTCTTGAAGAGGTATTTGATGGGGTCCATTTTGGAGTACACCTTGACCGAGTAGCTAAGCATGTAATGACGTAGCTTCTTTGTTGCCCACACAAGAGTGAGGCATGTCTTTTCGAGAGGTGAGTATTTGTACTCATATTATAAGAACTTCTTACTAAGGTAGTAGATATAGACGAAGAGATTGATCTCGTTGGGGAGGCATTAACACTTGTGGTTTTGCTAATATCTTCATGATTTTGTCGAACGCCTTTTCGCAATCATCATCCCACATGGCATGGTCTGTTTTCTTTAGCTTCTTGAAAATAGGTTCACAGATCATAGTGAGTTTTGATATGAACCGACTGACATATTGTACTTTGCCCAGGAAACCTCTAACTTTCTTCTCTGTTTGGGGTTGCGGCATTTCGATTAGGGCCTTGATGTTGGATGGATCAATTTCTATTCCCCTCCGACTGATGACGTGTCCTAGGAGTTTTCCCGAAGTTACTCTGAATGCACATTTATGAGGGTTGAGTCTGATGTTGTATTTGCGCAATCAGAGAAAGAACATGCGAAGATTATCGATATGCCCTTTCCTGTCTTTGGATTTGACAATCATATTATCTACGTATATCTCCACTTCTTTATGCATCATGTCATGCAATAACGTAGTTGCGGTACGTTGGTACAGAACTTCAGCATTAATTAGTCCAAATGGCATAACCGTGTAGCTGTATGTGCCCCATGGAGTGACGAAAGCTGATTTATGCATGTCTTCTTCAGCCATTTTGATCTGGTTATACCCGGCATACCCATCCATGATGGATAACAATGTGCGATCTGCTGTGTTATCTACCCATATATTGATATGTGGTAGAGGGAAGTCATCTTTCGGACATGCTTTGTTTAGGTCTCTGAAATCAACAAAACCCCGGATTCGTCCATCCTTTTTGGGTATGAGAACTACGTTAGCCACCTAGTTAGAATACTCGAAAACTTTGATGATTCCGGCTGTGAATTGTTTGTCGACCTCTTCTTTGATCTTAAGAGCCCATTCAGTCCTCATCGGTTGGAGCTTCTGTTTTATGGGTTTGAACCTGGCTTGATTGGAATTCCGTGCTCTGCGATATCCCTGTCGATCCCTGGCATGTCTTTATAAGACCAATCAAAAACGTCTTTGAAATCGTGTAGAAGGTCTACGAAGCTGGCCCTCTCATTCGGATTATGGGTTGTCCCTATCCTAAGTACTCGGGGCTCTAGTTCGGTCCCAAAGTTGATAGGTTCAGTGTTTTCTTTGACTGGTGCCCCTTTCCCCTCTTATAGTATTTCTTTGATTTTTTGGGGAGGTAATTTAATCGAGTCTGGGTCTGCATTATCCTCATTGTCTTCATAAACAGAATTGCATTCACAAAAACACAAGGAGTACGCAGAATCAGATTTATTCATTTTAAATTTTGAAAACAGTAAAAACAAAGAGGACATCTGCTCAGTAGTCAGAGGCGGTAAAAGAATAGCTTATGGGACATTTCCGAAGCTGCTGCTACTTTAAATGCTATGCTAGTAGCAATAAAGGGATGGAGAATGACATTAGGTGGAGACTCTCCAACGACTTTGCTAGACTATGACTCTGACTCCGACTCCGACTCTTACTCGAATTCTTTGTCGTCTGGTTCGTTTTTGAACATCTCTCCTTCTCCAGTAGTGACTTTAAAGAGTTTACCATGGTTATTGGTCCATTTCATCGACTTTCTCCATCCTTTTGGTTGGCTTCAGCCAACGTCGTTGATCAATGCTTTAGGGTTTAACTGATCGTCCTGAAGTATCATGGTAATGATCTCATCCTTTGCGGCTATGACGAATCGATCTTCTCCAAACAGAAGGCTAACTGCTTGTTCGTCTAAACAAGGTGTCTGACGAGTTTTGACGGTAGGAACCGTTTATGAGGGAATAAAGTAGCAATCGTGGAGGACCTCGATTCCAGCTAATTGTATTCATATATAGTGCTAAGGCTCGAGAAACCCGTGAAAGTATTCTTGGCTTCCTTCCCTAAAGAAATATCAGTTTAGAGTAGGGAGATACGGCTGCATCTGGATTCCCTTACTCTTACGTTTTTGCACTTGATGAAGCATTTCTAAGGTTTCCTTCTTCGTGTGTTTGTACCTTAACCCCAATGGTATATTTCGAGAGTACCCTTCTTTGTATGGTGCAAAGGTACTTTCCCTGGTTGTGTTTAATGGCATTCCTGCGAAGTATCCCTGAGATTTAAGTATGTGGTTGACCACTAGGTTAGAGTATGGGTTGAAATATAGAGGCGCCAACTCACTCTCTACAAGATTCACACTCTGAAATCCTCCAATCCATATATTGGATCCGTAGCTACTTGATTACTGGACATTTTCTCTATCACAGCCTTGATAAGTGACGAAGTGATCTTCACTACCTTGCCATTTAGAGGAACTTTTGATCTTCTAGTGTAAGGTGGATGTGACTGCTTTAGAAGCATGAATCCATGGCCTTCCCAGAAGTATGTTGAAGGATGCTTCAATGTCTACAATCTGGAAGTTAACCTTTTGCTTGACTGGCCTACTGGCTATGGTGAGGTTGACTAGTCCCACTACCTTTCGTCGTGTCCCGTCGTATGCTCGAACACCTTGGTTGGTAGGAGTCCAATCCGTTTCTTTCATGCGCAATTTACGTGCCGTCTTCACTGGTATGACAGTGACTGCGGAGCCATAGTCTACCAAAGTCATGGGTCTATTCTTCTTTAGGCACGTGATTGTGATGTACAGAGCAAGGTTATGACTTGCCCGAAAGGAGGTAAGTCTTCGTCTGAGAAGGTAACTGGGTTGCTGAGTTTGAATGAATATTGGAAGACCAAGTTGACTAAATCGTCGGGTGTAGAGTCGTGTGCTACATTTAGCTTTGCCAATGCTTGGAGTAGAGCTTGGCAATGTGGAAACAAACTCGCAACTAATTGCCAGACTAAAAGATCTTCCTTTGTCTTTTGTAGTTGTTTTAGCAGATGGTCAGTAGATGTACCCTCACCATCATTTGGGGTGATGATAGTGGTATTAGTAATTGGACCATTAGTAATAGGATTATTTTGAGGGACACCTTGATAAGGACGTCCTGCTCGAGTGAGATAGCTTACATCTTGATCTTCCCTACTTCGAGTTTGAGAATGTTTTGTGAGGTATTCATCTTCATCGTCATCGGCCCATATTCCGTAGACGGTATTGAGGTCTTTTAAACTGAAGATTTCACCTTCTAAAGTGATGACTCATTGTCACATGTTGTGGTCACCTCTTGCATTGTAGATTGTTGGGATAGGATTGGAGCTCGTGGTCCGCTTTCTTGGGGTGTGTTACCCGGCATGCGTAGGGATGTCACGATGATTTCGAGCTCTGAGACCTGTCTAGTTACATTCCTAGCCCATGCGATGAAGTCATCGATGGTAGGAGAAATGGTGGAATATCTTTCCTCATTTTCGAGCATGTTAATTTCATCTTCAAATGGAAAGATAAGGTGCGAGCAATCCTAGGTGGATTCTTCATCCGTGATCACCAGAATTCCAAGAGGATTCTTAGTGTTGTTGGGCTTGCTACCAGGATGTAGGGGTGGACGACCGTCTTCAAACATATCTTGGATGATATGTTTTAATTTGAAACATTTCTCTGTGTCGTGCCATTTGCCCCTATGATACTCACAGTAAGCATTCTCATCCCATAATTTACTCTTTGTTCCTGGATCAGATGTAGGTCCTTTAGGCTGGAGTTTGCCTTGTTGTGTCAATATTTTTAAAGCACGGGAGTATTTGTCGCCGATGTTGGTGAACTTCCTTTGAAGGTTGTTCTTTTTGGGTGCTTCAACAAGGTTGACCTCATCGGTTTTGTTAGTGCAGCCGTAAGAACGACTCGTTGAGCCTTGATACCCGCTACCTACCGTTTTAGACAAGAGTCCCTTTCGGATGTCGTCTTTGATTCTGGTCCCTAGCACAGTTAAGTCTTTAAAAGACTTTATATTATGGTACCTTAGATGGTTTGCATAGATCGGTGTTAGGTTGTCCACGAACGTTTATACAAGAGTGGACTCATCAGGACGTTCGACCAATTGGGTACTAGTCTTCCTCCACCTACTTAGGAAGTCGGTGAAACCTTCCTTCTCATTTTGAGTTAGGACTTCTAGAGTATGCATGTTAACTTGAATTTCAGCATTGTCTGCGTATTGTGTGGTGAATTTAATTGCAGCATCATCCCAAGTTGCAATATTCTTATGATCTAGGCAATAGAACCATTGTTTAGGAATGGTGTCGAGAGATGAAGGAAAGATCTTTAGGAACATCTATGGTTTGATGTCTTTGATAGACATATAATCCTTGAAAGCACGGCTGTCGTTCAAAGGGTTCTCATGCCCCTTGAACTTTGGGATGTAAGTCATGTTGAAATTAGTTGACAGCTGGGCATTTATCGCTTCATATTTGCGACTGGTTTCCCTATAGATGTCATCTCCCTTGAGATACATTAGTTGTTCCTCCATGTATTGGAGTCGCTTTTCCGCTCCAGTAGGAACATGTGGGGTATTGACTTCTGGTTGTCCCACAATGAGTGGAAGGTTTTCGTGCACAATAAGGTCAGGAATGTCTGCGGGAGGCAGTCTAGTTTCTACGGCAACGATTTAACCCTCAATGGCATTGAGGCGAACATAGGCTTGGTATTGGCTCGTTTGGAGACGAAGGAGCGCAACTAGGATTTGATCATTACCATTTGGCTCGAGTTAATGAACACTTGCTTGACTGCTTCCAGGCATCTTGGAAACTGGGAAAGAGACCGACGACGAATCAAAACGCGATCAACCAATCTAGCACACTTACTCGAAAAGACTTGATTTGTGAAGTGGGAGTGTGCCACTGTGTCTAAGTGAGTTTTGGAAATGACTAGTTCAGAAATGTTAGTCCTAGACAACCGTAGTGTGGTTGTAGGAGTGTTGACTCGAAGTGGAAAAAATGATTTTGACTAGACACTCGGAACGAGTTTTGACTCATTTTGCGCTACTTTAGGTCACCTTTGAAAATGCTTTACAGTTTTAAAAGGATTTTGGTTTTGAAAATTTTGTCATAGTTTATTTAAAAATATGGTGATCATATAAGGGTTATACACATTTAAACAGGCAGAATAACGGCATGCTCAGTGCATTTAAAAGGGTTTTGTCTTAAAAGGTGCGTTGCCATACTAAGCAATCAAACCCAGGGTCTGTGGAGAGGTCTGTGCCAAACATGAGTAAGGCCGGTTCCTAGATCATTCTCCTGAGTAGTGAAAGCCCTTGGTGCTAACATGAGTACACACCGCGGTATGGTTGACGTCAATCGCTATCCATCCTTAGGCTCAGATAAGAATTTGGACTGTCCAGACAGGACGATTGGTCGAAAGGGTTGGGTTAGGCCTAGGAAGGCCGAATAAAACGACCTAGGAAGGTCGGGTAATGATAACCGACAACTGTCTCATAAATACTATTCCCTAACCTTGTTCAAGTTTCACCATGGGTAACACGTAAATGTATATTCCACAGCGGATTCACCAAACTGTGATACACGGGTTTCGCGATCCATTCAAAATCTGTGGTGCACGGGGTACCACGGCTTGGAGAAACGAGGGACAAGCGTGAAAACACTCATTTGTGGAGTCGCCACCAAATTTTGTGGGAAGTTGGAACCGTTTGAATACTTTATGTCATGTCAAAACAAAGTGATAAGTGAATATTTGTATGATTTTATCCCCTCATTTTAGCTCGATTTGATATGGTTTATCCACTTTAAGAAGTGATTTTGTGAGCTAATCTCTCCTTTGCAGTATTTCTCGTGCTTTAATGTCATTTGTAGGAATTTAGTCGTTTCTACTTCAAATCTCGTCATTTGAAGGAAATATGAGCATGGAGAAGCTAAGAAGGACGATTACGCGAGGTTAAGATGGCATGCTATAAAGATCTAGAGTTTCCAAGTCAAAGAGAACAAGTTTCAAGTCATTCCGAGCTCATATGCACAAGTTGCGACGGTTTTGCTATTCGTCGACGAAAGTCGTCTCAAACCTCATGCTCCAACCCTTAACCCTTGGGGACATGATCAGGCCCAAATAGGGGAGGAAATGAGGCCCAAGAAGTGTTAGTTACGTCCCCGTTCGAATCTAAAGTCAATGGAGTCAAGGTAGATCAAGTCACGTACCAAGGGAAGATCAAGTGATAGTCAATTGACCAAGAGTGCAACATCCCCAATCGGATTACCACTTCCCCGATCGGGGAAGTTTGCTGACGTATGCATATTCACGTCATCACCCTCTCTTTAAATGCAAGGCTTAATGGCTTGTTTAATGGGCATGAATCCGGACGCATTTTGGCAGCCTCTCAACCCTATAAATAGCCTAGCCTCCACACAACTAAGATGTACACAAAAACACTTCTCTTCTCTCTTTAGTTTAGTTTCTCTCCTTGCTCTCATCTTTCTTAGTTTAGTTTAGTTCTAGTTTTCTCTAGTTTAGTTTAGTTTAGTTCTAAGTTTGTATGGTTCTACTTGTAATTGGAACTCAAGTTTTCGGGTTTGTATTTCCTATTCAAGTTCTTGTTCCATTTCAATCTTTGCTCATCCTTTTTCGGTAATCCTTGTTCTTGCTTTTACTTTATAGTTTCATTTTCTTTTAGTGTTTCCTTTATCATGTTTATCAATCTTAGTTTTATAATCTTAGTTTCCTTTTCATTGTTAATCATGCATAAGTAGTCACCTTTCTAGGGTGTAGGGTAGCCATGTTAGATTGATTAAAAGACGATAATTGGATAAAAAAATTGTGCCTTTAAAACGTTGTGTCTATGCATGTTTGGATTGTAACGATAGTTAACAATTTCTGGCCGGAAATAATCGACTAAAATGGAATTCTTTTCCAAGGTAGAGAGATAAGCGATTGAATAGACAAAGCATGAATGGTGGATTAAGACCTAGTAAATCGCCTAAAAAGCCTGCTAGACCATCTGATCTATGATTGTAATGAACACATCATTCTTACGAACTCGCAATGAATTATTTGCATATCTTAAATCAAATTTCTCCAATATGTCAATCTACATGTGTGAACCTATTTCCCTAGATTGTTTTCTATATCGAGTCATTAATTATTGCTTTAGTTTTCTAGCTTAGTAATAACCACTGTGACAACCATACAAGTTGAAATTCTAATCATATCTTTTCACAAGTATCTCCCGTCTCCCCGAGATCGACCCCTTACTTCCCTAACTGCATTTATTTGTTGTTAGCCTAGCCAAGGTTTATTTATCTTTGATTAGGGTACGCGACAACCCGATCAAATTTTGGCGTCGTTGCCGGGGAGCACGGTTTTGTTTATTTGTGATTAGTAGAGTTTTACCTTGTCGTTTTCTTTTTTCTTTTCTTTTGTGTCGAGGAACACTTGTTCCTTGAGATTTTTCTCACCTTTTCGTTGTAGCATAGTGACTCTTTTCAGGTAATAGGAATATTTTCTTTCAAAGGGTTTGCTTTATTTTCTCTCAATGACTATCTATTTCCAACCACCACAATGTGAGAATGAGCCTTTCCATGAATACCTCGACCGATTTTATAGTTATTGTAGACATATTATCTCTCTTGGGTATACCCTTGATGAGACCTATATGAGGAATGTCGTGATTCATGGAATGTTCATTAAGTGTCGTAGCCTGGCTATGCAATTGAGTGGTGGAAGTTTTTATCAGAAGAGAGGAAAGGAACTTTGGATTTTCTTGGACTTTATGGCAACCAAATCTCAGGATGAAACGCACCGGCGGTTGAGAATCCAAGAGCAAATCATTGAAATCAGGGCTCAACTTCAAATACTCAAAGGGCAAAAGGAAGAACCCACGTTTACAAAATGTATGCCAATCAATTTTCCTTATGCTTTTTCACCCCCATGTGAGTCTATTTTCTCCTGTGCTTTTTCATGTCCCCCAATCATATGAATTAATAGATGACGATGATGATGGTCCAACCTTTTCTATTGAAAGTCACTCTAGTGTCGTTCCATATGACAATTTTGAGACCCCCATTATTGATATTGACCATATGGTAGCCGAGACTTTAGACAAGGATGTTGTTAAGCTCATTTGTGACTCCCATGGAGAGTCGTTGATCGAGTCATCAGATTTCTTTGAAAATCCCTTCGCTAAAGATATTCCAGATTTATTTGAAAATGATATTGGGCTTTGTGAACCTAGCTTTGAAATTAAGTGGGATCAACCACCCATTTTTTATTCCCAATCCTTTGATTCACCCTACCCCCAATTAGAGTCCACTAATGATATTTTGGGAACTAATTGTTTGTTCCATGATCTTAAACATTTCACTCCATCTCTCACTGACGAGTGGAGCAGTTCAGTGGTCATCTATGAAGTTTGTCATGCGCACAATGATAAGATATATCAATTATTACCTTCAATATTTCAGGCCTATATCTTGTCAATTGCTTACATATGTTTTTGTATAGCCCATGCGCAGATATATGATCAACTTCTAAGGGCATTGACATGCTTTTTAAGGCACAAAGAATGATTTTCATTAATAAAGAGTCTAGCGAGACGTTAAACCAGCGCTTCTCGGGAGGCAACCCGTGTTTTCCCTTTCTTTTTGCATTTTATTTTTATTTTTTTTCCCTTTTTCGTTGTTTTGTTAGATTTACCTTGCAGATGAGAGAGTTTTTGAAGAACCTATAAAGACCTTCCTTGTCAAGTCCAAAAGACTAGCTTGGGGGAGTCCGCGCTGACTAGTAAGCTTCACTCTTCTTTCATTTTTCCTTTTCCCCATTAAGCGTATCATTGCATATTTTGTCTTTGTGCTCACATTGAGGACAATGTGATGTTTAGCTTGGGGGAGGGATTGCATTTTCCTATTTTGCATTTTAGTTTATCATTTTTTTGAATAAAAGAAAAAGAAGATTTTTGAGAAAATTTAAAAATTTATGAACATAATTGGATGCTTTTCATGCTTTGCTTGCTTGTTTACTATGCTATCATGTTACATTTCCCAAACTTAGAGCTTTCAAACGATAATGGTTCAATATTCATTAAATTGTGCATACATGGGGAAGTCTTGTACACAGTAGACATGGAATGAATCTATAGATGAGTACGCTTGATCTTGACATTTGGCAAGTTACATATATTGTAAGGTAGAACCTCCTTAGGCTGGTACATCTATACCCAGTCTCATCTAGGTGTGTGTAGTTCTCCTTGTGATGTGTGTCATGTCAAAACACATAAGTATGGTTCTCATTTCATTCCTATAAGCATTGCATTTATGATTCACTAAGATTTGAAGCCTTTTACACTTTAAATTGCCCCTCAAAATTAGCCCCTTCATACAAATGTTTCACAAAATAATAGCTACATATAAAAACTGCCTACCTTTTGAGCTAGTAGCTAGACTATGGTATATGGGTGCTCTTTTGAGAAGATTTGTTCTTATTTGTCAAAGTGAATTTGGTAGAACGAAAATATTCAAGAAGTGATGTTCAAAAGAAAAGAAAAGAAAGAAATAGAAAAAATGAAAAAATTGAAAAAGAGAAAAAAAAAGAAATAAAAGAAGAAGTTGTGAGTATCTCCTCAAAATGTCAAGTCAATATTCTGAAGGAGTTTACCCTTATGTTTCGTGTGTAATAAGCCAATCTGTTCCTTCTGGCTTCGTTATTTGTCTTGTGGAAATTGATCGAAAGTTTGGATTGAGTATTCATTTATCATTGGTCAGTTGCTAGCTCATTCTAACCTTCACATGACCATAACTGTTTGTCCACCTTTCACCCATTTCCCAAAGCCTTCTTCATTGTTTCGGCTTCTTTTCTATGTGCATTGTGATCTTTGACTTGTGTTTTGAATTGTTTACCATATTAGATTGCGGACACATTTTCATAAGTCGTAGATAGGTGAGTGTCTCAAACATTTACACATAAAGAAATCACCTTTTACATACATTGAGTGTTCGAGTGTACCGTGAGAGTCCATTTGTCAAAACATCATGCAAGAGCCGAAATTCTATAGTGAAATTCTTTGTGCTACGCCGTTATGTAAATCTCAGCCATGTTTATGTATCATTCTTGCCCACGTTGTTTTTGGGTTATGATTCATTATGTTTCCAAAGCTTTATGTTGAGATTTGTTCTTGATGGTGTAGTAGCCAATGTTTGCAACCCTTGTCCTGGTATTGTTTGTTATGTTTGCTTGAGGACAAGCAAAGGTTTAGCTTGGGGGAGTTTGATAAGTGAATATTTGTATGGTTTTAACCCCCAATTTAGCTCGGTTTTGTATGTCATTTGTGCTTTGTTAAGCCACTTTATGAGCTAATGTCGTCTTCTAGGCGAATTCCTGTGTTCTAACCTGTTTTGTAGGGAAAGTGACGCTTCTACGCCCTTTTTCTATATTCTCGAGCATTTGCCTAGAACCCGACAATTTGAAGAAGAAACCTTGCCCAAGTGAAAGGCATTTCAAGAAGGTTCACTAATTCGAAAGAGAGAAGAAGCAAAGACAGTTTCGTAGTTGTCGGAAGATCAATCAGTTAGGCGAAAGAAATCATCGCTTTACATCAAACCCTATCAACAAACCCGACTCAAGAGGTCAAGGGGGATGTTGGAAGTAAAGTCAAAGCAAAGGAAGATGAAACGTTAGTCAAGAGCTTCCATAAGACCACATACCCGATCGGGTAAGTGTGTACCCGATCGGGTAAGTGTGCTGATCCGAGCATGACGGCTTCTTCATCCTATTTTTGTCCTATGTGTTTAATGCCCGACCTCTTCTCCACGAAACCCTAATACTATAAATAGATGCTCTAGCCCCTCATATCATATCATCTCATCTCACACAATCTCTTCACACAACATCTCTTCTCTTCTTACATTTCTCTTTAGTTTAGTTCTTCTTCTTTCTTAGTTTAGTTTAGTTTTAGTTTTCTCTAGTTTAGTTTAGTCTAGTTCTAAGCTTTCTTCAATTGTAGTTGTTTTACTTGTAATTGGAATTCTAATTTCCGGGTTTGCATTTCCTATTAAAGTTCTTATTCCTTTTCGATCTTTGCTCATCCTTTCCGGTAATCTTTATTCTCGTCTTTACATTATAGTTTCATTTTATTTTAGTATTTCCTTTATCATGTTTATCATTCTTCGTTTTATAATCTTAGTTTCCTTTTCATTGTTAATCATGCATAAGTAGTCACCTTTGTAGGGTGTAGGATAGCCATGTTAGATTGATTAAAAGATGATAATTGGATAAAAGAAATTGTGCCTTTAAAACGTTGTGTCTATGCATGTTTGGATTGTAACGATAGTTAACAATTTCTGGCCGGAAATAATCGACTAAAATGGAATTCTTTTCCAAGGTAGAGATACGCGAATTGAATAGACAACGCATGACATGGTGGATTAAGACCTAGTAAATCGCCTAAGCCTGCTAGACCATCTGATTTATGATTGTAATGAACACATCATTCTTACGAACTCGCAATGAATTATTTGCATATCTTAAATCCAATTTCTCCAATATGTCAATCTACATGTGTGAACCTATTTCCCTAGATTTTTTTCTATATCGAGTCATTAATTATTGTTTCAGTTTTCTAGCATTAGTAATAACCATTGTGATAATCATACAAGTTGAAATTCTAATCATATCTTTTCACAAGTATCTCCCGTCTCCCCGAGATCGACCCCTTACTTCCCTAACTGCATTTATTTGTTGTTAGCCTAGCCAAGGGTTATTTATCTTTGATTAGGGTACGCGACAACCCGATCAATGAGACTCAAGTGAAATATGCTACCACTGAGAAGGAGCTTTTAGCTGTAGTTTATGCGCTTGATAAATTTAGATCATATCTGTTGGGTTCTAAAGTTATTGTTTTTACAGATCATGCAGCGCTAAAACACCTTCTGAATAAGAAGGAAGCTAAACCCCGGTTGCTTCGGTGGATACTCCTTCTCCAGGAGTTTGATCTGGAAATCAGGGACAAGAAAGGCACTGAGAATGTTGTAGCGGATCATCTTTCGCGTTTGACGCGACAAGAGGGGGAGGATTCTCTTCCCATTAATGATTCGTTTGCTGATGATACTTTATGCACTGTCTATTCTATTAAATCTAAATATGGTGTTGAACCCTGGTTTGCAGATTATGCCAATCACATTGTCAGCCAGAAGCTGCCACCTGATATGTCCTATCAGCAGCGGAAGAAATTCCTACATGATGTGCGTGATTATTTCTGGGATGATCCATACTTGTTCAAGTCATGCGCAGACGGTCTATTCCGACGGTGTGTTCCACAATGGGAGATCAAAGCCATCTTAGAAGGCTGCCATTCTTCCCCTTGTGGAGGTTACCACGGTCCATCGCGCACCGTGGCTAAGGTATTACAGTCTGGTTTTTATTGGCCGACTCTCTTTTCTGACACTAAAGCTTTTGTTGCTAGCTGTGATGCTTGCCAGCGGACAGGGAACATATCAAAGAGACATGAGATGCCCCAAAACGGCATTTTAGAGGTCGAGCTTTTTGATGTCTGGGGCATTGATTATCAAGGACCATTCCCGTCGAGTCTGGGTAACAGGTATATTCTGGTAGCTATAGATTCTGTGTCTAAATGGGTAGAAGCGATTGCTACTCCCAACTGTGATGCCAAGACCGTGATTAAGCTGTTTCGTAAGACCATTTTCCCTCGTTTTGGCGTCCCTAGGGTTGTCATTAGTGATAGGGGTATGCATTTTAGGGACCAGCAGCTAACAACCTTACTGTCTAAATATGGTGTCAAACATCGTAGGGGTTTGGGGTATCATCCTCAGACTAGTGGGCAGGTTGAAGTCTCTAATAGGGAACTAAAGGAGATTCTAAGTAAGGTCGTGTCTAAATCACGGAAGGATTGGAGTGCCAAACTAGAGGACACATTATGGGCCTACAGAACCGCATTCAAGACACCTATCGGTGCCTCACCGTATCGATTAGTGTATGGGAAGTCCTGTCATTTACCTGTTGAGCTAGAACATAAAGCCTGGTGGACAGTCCGAAAACTTAATTATGATGCTAACTTGTGTGGTGAGAAACGTTTGTTGCAGCTCGATGCATTAGAGGAATTCCGTCTGAATGCCTATGATAGCTCGCGTATTTACAAAGAAAAGACCAAACGTTGGCACGATAAGAGAATCATACCTCGCGAGTTCCAAGTCGGACAGAAGGTGTTGCTATTCAATGCCCGACTGCGTCTATTTCCTGGTAAGCTGAAATCCAGGTGGAGTGGTCCGTACACAGTAACTGCTGTTACTCAGTTTGGATCCGTTGAGATAGAAGACTCCGAGGGTCAACGGTTCAAGGTTAATGGACACCAAGTGAAACATTACTATGGCGCTGACAGTGTCGTGGGTCGCGCCGAAGTGGTCTTCTTCAACGGAAACGAGGAGCTTGATGATTGAAGCTCAAGGGTCGTGCGGGACCTTATAAACCTGTGCTTATCGGGAGGCAACCCGATCTATTATTGTTCTGTTGTACCATTTTCATAACTTTTTTGTAGTTTATTTTTGTTTTACTATTCAAACAATTCAATTGCGTTCTTTCTTGCCTCTCGCAGTTTTGGTATTAATTGCTCTGACACTTTTGCTCGATCGAGTAGGATTTCAACTCGATCGAGCACAATAACCCCTCGATCGAGCACTCTGGATACTCGATCGAGTACTTCTGCGGAGAACCCTCTCGGACGAGCTGTTTTCCCAGTCGATCGAGAAGACTCTCTCTCGCTTTCACTCGATCGAGGAGTTTTCTACTCGATCGACTCCCTGGAGCACATCCTTCCGGTCCGGTTTGGGGAAGTCGGCTCTACACGCGTTCCTGTAAGTTTCCGACTCTTTCTAGTTTGCAATTCTTTTAATTTACTTTGTACAATGGGGACATTGTACGGTTTGGTTTGGGGAGGTTTTGCATCCATATCGTGTCTGCATTTCGTTTTTACTGCATTTTGAGACATTTCGTTTTTACTGCATTTTCGTATGCATTGTTAATCACTCATAAAATTCTAAAAATTTCAAAAATTCTCATGTTTATTTTTGCATTTTAGTCGTGTCGGAACGATTTTCTCCTACTCTTCATCGAGTCTCGACTTAAGCCTTGCACAGTTAATATCTCTTGCATGATCATTTGCTGTTAATCGATGCTGAACGAATAGACTTGACTTGACATGTTGGCAACCTACTTACATATTCTGAGGATTAGAGCTCTTAAACTGGTGTCATCTATGACCAGTTCATATAGGATTGTGAGTAGTTACTCCCTCGTGTCATCGCATTGCATGTATATGAAATTTGATTCTTATTGCCTGCACGTACGGGTTCGTGGTCGGTATCACATGTTTGAAGAATGCTTGCAATTTCCCTTTTTCTCATTTTCCTAATTAACTCCACATTTAGCCAAAACTGCCAGTTGACCCACAATCCACATCCCAAATTTAGCCTACCTTGCGTCGAGCTAGTCTAGTATTGGTTGTTGAGGTATTTACTTCATTTTATCAGTTGGTTTGCATCCTTGCTACGGAGTTGGTATCTGAAGAATTTGGGAATCGAAGTTGAAATTGTTCTCATGGAAATATTAGCTGAATATTTTGAAAAAGAAAAAAAAAAAAAAAAAAAATAATAAAGAAAAAGAAAAAGAAAATGGTCTCTGTTCCCATGCTTTATTCATATCATTTGGGGATTCATTAAAGAGCTGAATAAGCTAACCCGTTTCGTGTCCACTCCATCCTGTTGGTTCTAGTGAGTTGTTGGCCGAATCATGGCCGTGTACTTCATTATGAGATAAGAAGACGGATTTTGTCATTCGATTAAAATCAGGTAGCTAGCTTGACGCTTTACCTCCTCTATTCCATTATTGTTTTGCCCCTTCTTACCCATAACCTCACTTATCCAAATATTGCGAGTATTCGGCGTGTGATAGTCCTCGAATGGTGGTTGTGCGTGTGTACGGTAACTGAATCTTTTATCATGTTAGTTGGCATTGCATGAACGCGACGGTCGTAGTTAGGTGAGCGACTATTTTCTCCTTCTCTCTCTTACACATAACTTGCTTACCCTTTGCTTTGCTGAGAGAAGAATGACCCGTGAGAGTCCGACATTGATGGTCTGGCAAGGTCGACGGTTCAGTTCGTTTGCATTTGATATCATTGCTGAGCTTGATTGTTGCATTAAATTGGTTCAAGCAGGCGATTTGCGGTAGTCCGGAGTTTATTTGTTTCATTTGTTTGTTGCATCCTTTTTCCTTGAGGACAAGCAAAGGTTTGGTTTGGGGAAGTTTGATGCGTGCATTTTATGTAGACCTTTTAGGCCATTTTTGCACGCATTTCCATGCTCACTTAGTAGTGTTACACTACAAATATCCCTCGAATAGTCTACTTTGGTTTGTTTTGTAATATTTGCAGATATGAACCAGAATGACGGAAAACTAGCCATTTTGTAGCTCCTCAAGCATGCATAAGTGAGTCGGAAAGGAATCTTGGTGTCTCGGAATGCATGGAGTCGTGTTGAAGGAATGAATGAACGAAGTCCATGAGCAAAATTCTCGTTCGAGTTATAAAAGCCTTCGATCGACCACCTTTTGTTTAGAAGACCTCGATCGAGTAACCCTTCTACTCGATCGAGCTGATGGATTTGGGCAATTACTCGATCGAGCATTATGTCTACTCGATCGAGTGATTTGGACAACAATTTCTACTCGATCGAGTTGTTTCATACTAATGGGCTTCGCGAGTTAGTGTATTAAGCATTGGACGCCTTGTAATTTGTTATGCTACTTAAGGGTGAAACTACGTAACAATAGACATCATCTCCTTACTCTAGACTGGAGACTAGACAGCAACTTTTTACCCTAAACTTTACTTTTGACTGGTATTTTAGATCTGAATTGGAAGACTTCTTATGACTTTCTTCTTCTTTCTAATTCGGTATTATTGTTCTTGAATTCAATTAATTACTTATCTATGTCTCTTTGTTCCTTATTTGTTGTTGTTGTTGTTCTTATTCGTATTATGCGTAGCTAATTCCTTTGCTAGGATTTAGGGGACCCGTGGCTTAGGTAAGATGAATTGATTAGTAGTCTTTAGATTAGGTTTGGAAGCAATCTTCACATTTAATAGCTTTTGATTGTTTGAGTCGGCGCATTCAATTGATTGACTTGATACCCCCTTGACCTAGATCGAGAGATTGGAAGAGGGCAGATCAGTGATGAACTTTGGGATTTTGCTAATGAGGGCGAGAGCTAAGTTAGTATATCTTAGGGCGAATAGCGGACCGAGAGGACCTTTTCACTACCCACAAACATGTTTAGATATTACTTTGATTTCTATCCTAACCCTAGATGCCATGGGGAACCGACAATCCTAGTTCTTCTTCTTTCTGATATTTCGCTCTTTATTTCTCTTTCCCTTTTCTCTTGTAGTGTTAGAAAATTATTTAAACCAACCCCCAGATTTTGTTACTTCGACAGACATAGCAAATTACAGGATTCCCTCTCCCTGTGGATTCGATACCCGACTGCCTCTACTGCATTTTGTTGAGACCGTTGGGTTTTATTTTTGATAGGGTTGTGATAGCCGTGTCAGGTACCCTGCTGAGACTTCCATAACGCAAGCTGGCGCGGTGTCAAAGAGAAAACAGATTCCGCAGTAGCAGCAATCCTCGCAAAATATATATCTGCCAGTTTCTTCATAAGTTTAGGGGCAGCGATTTCACTAGGATCACATAAAAAGGCACAACCTGTTGTCTCAGAGAACACCCGCAAGGCAGCATCGAAAGTAGGACCAGCATCCACAATACCAGAAGGCCGTAGAAGCTTAGCCTGCAAATCAGCAGAGTGCAAACGGGACGCCAAAAAAGCATAGTGCAAAACATCCCCGGCAACATAAACACCGAGCCCACCAAGATGAAAAGGGAAAGTGGCAAGGCGCCACTGCCAATCCCCAAAACCAGGCCCAGACGCGGTGACAATACGTTCCAAGCTAGAACGCAGCGCTGCATCAAAAAGAAGATGGACAGACCCAAAGCTCCCCGGGGAACATGTACGGAGGGTAAAGTAGAGCTTAGAAATACCAGTACAAGCTCGAAGCAGAAGCAACTCACATTGCGGGTCCGCAATCCTAGCAACCAAATCCATAAGCTCGATGGTCTTAGTCACTCTCTTCGCCACAAGCTCACTGCCAAAACTAGGGCAAGTACTGACAGGCCCACCCAACACAAAGACACCACGCAAAGGCCGAGCAATAGAAGGGGGGAAAACACCAGGAAGACGACTCCGTGGATCCTCAGTAGGCCAAAAAATCTCAGTCTTAGCGATATTAAGATGAAGACCAAACTGAGGATCATCTGCCAAAATCAAATCCAAAACCTTTCCCACCTCCAAAGTATCCCCAACAATGGTGCCATCATCAAAGTACCAAGCTTGCAAACTCAAATCAAAAGAATTCCGTATCTTGCACACCAAGGGATGCAAAACCAAAGCGAAAAACAAGGGTCCCAAAGGATCACCCTGCTGGACTCCCTGACAAGACCACAAACAATGTTCCCCATAATAAAGGCGGGCAGGGCTAGAGTAACAGAACTCCACCCAACGGGAAAGAATCGGGCAACGACGGCGAACTTCCAGAAGCATGGTTACACGATCAACAAGGTTGAAAGCATTCTGGAAATCAACCAGCAACATAGAAAACCCACATCACCACCACGAGCCTCAATGAACCGATTCAAGGCATGCAAGACAACCTCTCCTCTACCGGACACCCCAACCCCAAACTGAAGACCAACAAAATAAGAACACAAAGAAGGACCAACCAAACAAGCACCTACCTTAGAAACAAGACGTCTCCAGACGGTGCCAACAGCAATAGGACGAACACCACCACCAGGTTTAACAAGCGGCGTGAGCGGAGCGCTGGCAATGTAATCACCAAGAGCTTGTGGACATCTGCCCTCAAGAAAAAGATTGACCACCCTAGTAATAGAAGCGATCAGATCATCAGAGATAGCCACAACAGCGCCACTCAAGCAGTCCATGAGGTGTTGGGCACGACACCCATCCCTCCCACAAGAAGTGCCACGTGGGAAACTACGAATCATATCCAAAATCACAGCTGAAGAGGCAACAAGAGAATGATGATCCACAGGCAAAGGAGGCAAGGAAGGAGATGGGGCGGCCGGGTGCTTCTCTCGCAAAGCAAAAAGAGTGGCATCAGAGTATGGGGCTACGCCAGAGGAAGAAAGCACCCTAACAGCAGCAGAATAGTGGCCATCACCAATCTTCCGCCGACATTGGCGGAGGTTAAGCTCACTCAAATCCAGATCCTCTTCCACATGAAACGGAGAAGGAACCTCAGCCAAACACTCCTGCAAAAGCTGCAAACCCCCTCCAGGTAGAGGTGATCATGGGCCGGGTCGGGTTGGGTTTGGGTCGGGCCGTCACATAAAATTAGGCCCAAGAGTGCGGGTCGGGTCGGGTCGGGCCATATGTGTGGGCCATTATTATTGGCCCAAGCCCGGCCCATGCGGGCTTAAAGCGGGCTTCAGGCCAATTTGGGCTGATTCGGGACAAAAATATTCACTCTTTAAATGACTTTAGAAATCTCATTATATAACTAGATATTCTGTCATAAAAAAATTTTAATACTAAATTATGTGATTTGATGAATATTGTCGATGTAAGCAGTAGGAACGTAGCTTAACAAACGCATTAGTGAAATGTGCATGTACGTAGTTACGACAAGTTTTCAACAAATGAACGTAACGAAAAACTAGTGAAATGTGCATGTATAATACTATATAGATATTACTAATTTAAGCAAATAACATTTTTTCCCTCATCTCAAGAAATTATTTATTTAAAGTTAGAGATGAGAAGAAGACAAAAGGGAGAGACCTATGATTAATTAAGTGCACAATTTTCAGCAGTACAAAACTCCTAATGTACTTCTGACCTTAAGTATTTCATTACGGTGTTGTGCAGTTCTACTGTGAATTGATATTTGTTCTTTAGGATCAAATTTTAGGCTTGTCATAATAATACAGGTAAATAGATTACTACTCCTCCGTAGATGCCAGTTGGTTTATTAAATCTATTAAATTTTGCATATGTTCGGGTCGGGCCGGGCCAAAATTCGGGCCTTGAGGTCGGCCCAAACCCGGCCCAATTATTTGATTCGGGCCATGGGCTTCGGGCCGTAGGCTTTTCGGGCCAAAATTCACGGCCGCAAGCCCGATGAAAAATCGGGCCTGGGCCGAGTCGGGCTAGCGGGCCTGGGCCATTTGATCAGCTCTACCTCCAGGCACCCCCCAAGCAAGTATAGCCCTGTTAATACTCTCCTCCTGGCGCTGTCGCCTAACAGTAGTCCTACACTCAAGATTACTCCGAGAAGCGAAGGTCTTAAGCAGACAAATAGGCAACACAAGCATACGAACCCAGCAGGAGAGGTCACCAGGAGAGTCAGCCACACCATCCAAGACCCCCTTTAAAACCCGAGCAAACCCAAGACGACACTTAGGAGGAATATATTTCACGGTGCGAAGACCCAAAGATAATAAACGATCAAGCGAAGATATAGACCACTGAGCAAACCCAACCCCATCATCAGAAGAAAGAACCGAGGGAGCCGGATCAAGAGGTCTTGGGATACCATGAATAATAAAGCTAATGACACCATCACCACAATCCGGTGGCGCAACAATATCACCTCGGCTATGTCGACACCTAGAGCGAAAGGTATGGGTTTTAAAGCACTCCCCACACAACCAAAGTCCCATCCGCTTCAAAGTAATCTCGGTATTAGAGAAAACAGTCAGACTATTAGTAAGAGTTTGACACGTAAGCCCCATAGCACCATCAATACAATGTCGATCCTGAAAATGCTTTTTCCAAGCGGGCCTTAGTAAGGCCCTTACCATTAACATTCGGACAACCATGAATACTCGAAAAAGGACAATGAAAACGTACTAAAACGGGCATGATGGAGATAACGATGGGCAGGGCACAAGACACGTACTAAAAATAGCCAAATCATGTGCATGGAGAAATACGCACGGACAAGAGGCACATACATGTACCACCCCCACAGCAATACCACCGAAGGAACCCCGGACCAACACCACCGGAGGACCCAAATCAGCCCCACCGGAGGAACCAAGACCGCACCAACAACCTGAAGTGGCAGCCCCTAAAAAAAAATGCTCAACACAAAACAAAAATAACAAAAACAATAACAAACCCTAAAAGCGGCGGCACAAAACCTGTCCAGCCACCGACGGCGACACTCCGACACACAGGTAACACCCCACAAACACCCCACACACAGGCAAAATAATGGTTGTGCCAAGGCTTGAACACAAGAAGCTTTGGCAAGTATTATTATTATTATTATTATTATTATTATTATTATTATTATTATTATTATTATTATTATTATTATTATTATTATTATTATTATTATTATTATTATTATTAGTATTATTATTATTATTATTATTATTATTATTATTATTATTATTATTATTATTATTATTATTATTATTATTATTATTATTATTATTATTATTATTATTATTATTATTATTATTATTATTATTATTATTATTATTATTATTATTTTATTATTATTATTATTATTATTATTATTATTATTATTATTATTATTATTATTATTATTATTATTATTATTATTATTATGATTATTATTATTATGATTATTATTATTATTATTATTATTATTATTATTATTATTATTATTATTATTATTATTATTATTATTATTATTATTATTATTATTATTATTATTATAAGATGCGCCCATCTTTCATTAGAATAAAATGTAAATACAAGAAGTTGGTGGTGAGCCTAGTAAAGATATAAGCGGCCACCCGAGCCCCAGCATCCTGAGATACAGAGAATTTCTGCATCCGCTTAAGCAAGTCAACAGCATCCGAGTCCAGCTCTCCAAGCGAAGAGAAAGAGAAGGGTAGGAAACCATAGCCAGCAGCCGCGCATAAATCTCCATACTTAGCACATTTGCGCAGAGCAGCATCAGCGACAACCGTCCCGGCACAAAATCGGACATCCCAGTCTGAGTCAAGGGGGAAGACCCTGTTAAATCAACACACACATCACGCCCTCTGTCCCAGGAATAAAGTAGCAAATCCGCAGGACGAAGAGATCTGCCATGCCCGTCAACCAAACCGATATCAACCTCCTTGACCGCAGAAATACCAGACCTATAACATATGTCAAATAAGGTGTCACGAACGAGGTTATGCCGATGCTTAACCCCCAAAGAACCAGTACAAGAAACAGCGTGGTCCCCATACATATCATCAACAAACACGCGAGAGCAAGCAGGACAAGGCCTAGATACCGCGAATAACGGAACACCCAGTCGATACCCCATTACACTACGGTAAGTCCTCCTGTTCATCGTCTGACCCAACCCAGAGATAGGAACCGCACGCAACCAATCAGAGGCGTGGGCACCTTGCTGAGTGATGCGGGAGCACTAGAAGAAAATGAAAATGAAGTCTTGATTAGTCGAAATGTAACTCACATTTCTGAAGATTTCAAAATGGGCTCAAATCAAGTTTACATGATAACATGGAGTAAGGACAACAACACAATTGGCAGCAACTAATTACTGTTTTACTAATTTAAATAAAATAGTGTGGTGATATTATTATAATAAGGTAGTATTCACACTATTTCCCAATTTCTATCTAGCTATTTTAAGGTAAGTACTAGTAGTATAAATACCAAGCTTTGTAATCTGAATTATACACACAATTGAGAATTAAATTCAAGTTATTACTTGTTTGTTCTTATTAGCTTGCGAGCTGTAAGTTCTATTATTTGTTTCTTGCGAGAGGGAAATAATAACCATTCTTCCTTGCGAGGTTGAATTCGTGTGTTCTTGATATCTTGCGAGGTTGAAAGATCATACACGAGTTGGTCAAGTTGTCTTGCGAGATCACTTGATTAATTCAAGTCTTAGTTGAGTGATCTTGCGAGATTGTCTTAGCTAATTCATATCTTTTATTTTTTTTCGTTCCAACACATATAAAAACCACAAAAATACAGTTAATTCCGCTGCAACATAAATACAGAAAATAGAAAAAAACAGTTCGTTGAATTGTTCAGTTTAAAACCGAGCAGTTTTACATCCCTGAGACTTCCACAACACAAGCTGACGCGGTGTCAAAGAGAAAACAGATTCTGAAGAAGTAGCAACCGTCGCGAAATATATATCTGCCAATTTCTTCATAAGCTTAGGGGCAGCGATTTCACTAGGATGACGTAAAAAATCAGAACCTGTAGCCTCCGAAAACACCCGCAAGGCATCGTCAAAAGTAGGACCAACATCTACAATACCAGAAGGCCGTAGGAGCGTAGCCTGCAAAACTGCAGACTGCAAATGGGAAGCCACAAAAGCATAGTGTATTATTATTATTATTATTATTATTATTATTATTATTATTATTATTATTATTATTATTATTATTATTATTATTATTATTATTATTATTATTTTTTTTTTTTTTTTTTTTTTTTTGTTTTTTTTTTTTATTATAAGATGCGCGCAGCTTTCATTAAAATAAAATGCAAGTTTACAAGAATTTGGTGGGGAGCCGAGAGACAATCTGGGCCCCCACCCCCTTAGCTAGAGACAAACTAAGTCTAGTGAAGATATAAGCGGCCACCCGAGCCCCTGCATCCTGAGATACCGAGAATTTCTGGATCCGCTTAAGCAAGTCAATAGCGTCCGAACCCAACTCCCCAAGTGATGAAAAAGAGAAGGGTAGGAAACCATATCCAGCAGCCGCGCACAAATCCCTATACTTAGCATACTTGCGCTGAGCAGCATCAGCGACAACCCGTCCCGCCACAAAATCGGTCAGCCCAGTCTGCGTAAAGGGGGAAGACCCTGTCAAATCAACACACACATCACGCCCTCTGTTCCAGGAATAAAGCAGCAAATCCGCAGGACGAAGAGATCCGCCGTGTCCGTCAACTAAACCGATATCCACCTCCCTGCCCGAAGAAATACCAGACCTATAGCAAATGTCGAATAAGGTGTCACGAACAAGGTTATGCCGATGCTTGACTCCCACAGTGCCAGTACAAGAGACAGCGTGGTCCCTATAAATATCACCAGCAAAAACCCGAGAGCAAGCAGGACAAGGCCTAGATACCCTGAATAAAGTAACACCCAGACGATATCCCAGCACACTACGGTAAGTCCTCCCGTTCATAGTCTGACCCAACCCAGAGATAGGAACCGCACGCAACCAATAAGAGGAGTGGGCACCAAGCTGGGACTTCCACAATGCAAGCTGACGCGGTGTCAAAGAGTAAACAGATTCTGCAATAGCAGCAATCCTCGCAAAATATATATCTGCCAATTTTTTCATAAGTTTAGGGGCAGCGATTTCACTAGGATCACGTAATAAAGTAGAACCTGTATTTTCCGAAAACACCTGCAAGGCATCATCAAAAGAAGGACCAGCAACCACAATACCAGAAGGCCGTAGTAGCTTAGCCTGCAAATCGGCAGACTGCAAACGGGACGCCAAAAAAGCATAGTACAAAACATTCCCGGCAGCATAGACACCGAGCCCACCAAGATGAAAAGGGAAAGTGGCAAGGCGCCACTGCCAATCCCTAAAACCTGGCCCAGACGCGGTGACAATGCGTTCCAAGCTAGAACGAAGTGCTGCATCAAAACGGAGATGGACAGACCCAAAAACTCTCGGCGAACATGTACGGAGGGTAAATTAGAGCTTAGAAATACCAGTACAAGCTCGAAGCAGAAGCAGCTCACATTGCGGGTCCTCAATCTTAGCAACCAAATCCATAAGCTCGATTGTCTTAGTAACTCTCTTTGCTACAAGCTCACTGCCAAAACTAGGGCAAGTACTGACAGGCCCACCTAAAGCAGAGACACTACGCAAAGGCCGGGCAATAGAAGGAGGGAAAACACCAGGAAGTCGACTCCGGGGATCCTCAGCAGGCCAAAAAACCTCAGTCTTAGCGACATTAAGATGGAGACCAAACTGAGGACCATCTGCCATAATCAAATCCAACACCTTCCCCACCTCCAAAGTATCCCCAACAATGGTGCCATCATCCAAGTACCAAGCCTGCAAACTCAAATCAAAAGAGTCCCGTATCTTGCACACCAAGGGATGCAAAACCAAAGCAAAAAGAAAGGGGCCCAAAGGATCACCCTGCTGGATTCCCTGACAAGACCACAAACAATGTTCCCCTTAAAAAAGACGGGCAGGACAAGAGTAACAGAACTCTACCCAACGGGAATGAATCGGGCAACGACAGCGAACTTCCAGAAGCATGGTATCACGATCAACAAGGTTGAAAGCATTCTGGAAATCAACCAGCAACATAGAAGGCCCCACATCCCCACCACGAGCCTCAATGAACCGATTCAAGGCATGCAAGATAGCCTCTCCTCCACCGGACACCTCAACCCCAAACTGAAGACCAGCAAAATAAGAACACAAAGAGGGACCAAGCAAACAAGCACCTACCTTAGAAACAAGACGTCTCCATACGGTGCCAACAACAATAGGACGAACACCACCACCAGGTTTAACAAGCGGCGTGAGCGGAGCGCTGACAATGTTCTCACCAAGGGCTAGTGGACATCTGCCCTCAAGAAAAAGATTGACCACCCTAATAATAGAAGCAATCAGATCATCATAGATAGCCACAACAACGCCATTCAAACAGTCCATAAGGTGTTGGGCACGAAACCCATCCCTCCCACAAGAAGTGCCACGCGGGAAACTACGAATCATATCCAAAACCACAGCCGAAGAGGCAACAAGAGAAGGATGATCCACAGGCAAAGGAGCCAAAACTACGAATTATTATTATTATTATTATTATTATTATTATTATTATTATTATTATTTTTTTTTTTTTTTAAAATTTTTTTTTGCACAAAAATGTAAGTCCTTTTATTCATCCTTCAAGGGAAAAAAATAAGGATACAAAAGTCAAGCAAAAAAGATAGCCACTAAGGCCAATCAAGCCCTATTCAATCTACAAACTATGATATCATAGTTCTTAACCTTAGCTTTACTAAGAATTCTAGTACATACATCCATTTTAATCTCATGAACAAGTCGACTTGGAGCTCTTTCAATCCCCTTGAATACCCTTGTATTTCTCTCATTCCATATGTGATATATATCAGCCACAAGACAGCTCCTATACCAGTAAGCTTTCCAGTGCCTCCTTTGTCTTCTATGGCTGTTCCAGTCAAGTTCATTCCTGCATTCAAAGCTCCTACCAAAAATATTTGTCCAAATAAGAATGCCAGACCAGCAGGCTTGAGCATAAGGACAATGGAAAAACAGGTGCTCATGGGTTTCGTTATTAGCTTTTCATAGCACACATCTATTAACAAGCATCATTCCTCTATCAATAAGCTTGTTAAGGTACTCAGTTTACCTTGAAGTGCAATGGAAGCAAAAAACCAATGGCTAGGGATGATATTGGGATGATTAAGCCTAACAGCCCAAGGGAGTACAGGTTTTGCATCCCTAAACCAGTTGTAAGCCATAGATACTTTAAATTTTCCTCCCACAGCCCAGGTCTGCAGCAGAGCCCCTGCAGAAGCTTGATCACCAGTCCTGCACAGAATGTCATCCTTCACATCCAGGATGTTATTAAAGCTCTCACAATAATAGTCCTTTTTGCATAGTTGCCAGACGCTCCTATCAGGACAATTATAAGCTTTGTTCCAAGAGTACCACAAGCCAGTCTGTTTGTTTTCAATCAACCAGACCCACTTTGCAAGGAGGGCTTTGTTCCAAGATAGAAGTTCTTTAATATCAAACCTCCCTTCATGCCATGGGGTACAAATACTCTCCCAGATCTTGAGAGTCCATTTCCTATGGCCCTCTTCAATGCTCCAGAAGAAATCTTTACTCATTTTCTGGATCCTCTTTATCACCTTTTTAGGCACTAGATTGGAAGCACACCAAAAAGAGGCAAGACCAAAGAAAACATAATTGAGTAACTGAGCCTTTTTTTTGGTGCAAATGTAAGCTTTGATTAATACGGCACTAAGCCATTCAAACCACAATCCTTTTACAAACTAGAACAATCTACTAGCTCATAAAAAAACAACATAACCATACAATAAGCTTAAACTACATAAGTTGCCTATTTCTACACCATACAATCTCTTCACGCTTTATACTACCAAGCTCTAGTTGCATTAGTCTTAACTTTGCTTGAGCACAAACACCCTGAATCAACTTTTTAGGCCGCTGGACATTAGCCTCCAACCTGCATTTGTTCCTGCATTGCCATATACTATAGTAGACTGCCACTATTAAAGACCAGTAGACCTTCCTGATGAAGCCCGTCCCCATTCTCATTCTGATCGAAGCTGAAGGAGAATGATCTCCATTGTGCCTGACTTGAAGCCACTCATCTAAACATTCAAAGCACTTCTTTGAAAACAGCAACCCTGGAAAAGATGGTGATGATCTTCAGTGTTGTACCCACACAAAAAACAGTTTAGATTTCCTGTAAAACCTCTTCTATGCAGCCTGTCTAGAGTAAGCAACCTACCCTTGACAGCCAACCAATCGATGAAGCAATGTTTAGGAATGTTAAACCTGTTCCATGTGATACAATACCAGTCCACTCTAGTATTATCATTCCCAGCCAGCCAATTGTACCCTTTAAGAATGGAGTACCCTTCCTCCTCCTGCCATTCCTCAGATTGAAGCCCCTCCTTAAGAATCTCCTTAACTCCACATATCTTTCTCCAGGCCCGAGAGCTTGAGCTACTGGGAACATATGAGAGCCAGTTCCTCCCTTTCAAATATATCTTATCTATCCATTTAATCCAAAGGTGATCCTTCTTGAGCATGATCCACCACACTAACTTCCCAACAGCAGCAATATTCCAAATAGTACTATCATAAATGCCTAGTCCCCCTTCCTTTTTACTCTTGCATAAAATACTCCAAGCAACAAGGGGAGCCTTTGAGTATGTATCCTCCCCTTCCCAAAGAAAGTTCCTGCAGAGGGACTTGAGAGTATCAAGGACTCCCACAGGTAAAATGAAGATCTGTGCCCAATAGTTGTGAATGGTACTCAAGACTGATTTAACCAAAATTAGTCTCCCTGAGTAAGAAATTTTCCTCCTGTCCCAACCTTTTATCCTAGCACTCATCCTATCAACCAACAGCTTACAATCAAACCTATTCAGCCTCTTATGTGAAATGTTAACTCCAATATACTTGAAAGGTAGACTACCTCTAGTAAAACCAGTATGATTTAAAATGAATTCCTCAGTCTCCCTGTCAACCCCCTTAATGAGCAAATCAGATTTCTCATTGTTTATCTGCAACCCTGAAGCCTTTGAGAACACATCAAACCCCTCCACAATCATGAATATAGACTTAATATCACCCTTACAGAAAATGAGGAGGTCATCAGCAAACATTAGATGATTAAGATGTAGACCTTTACATAAGTGGTGAAATTTAAAACCAGGGAGCTCACCAATCATATTTAGAATTCTACTCAAGTATTCCATACAAAGAGTAAAAACGAGAGGAGATAAGGGATCACCCTGTCTCAGTCCTCTCTTACCCTGGAAGAAGCCAAAGGAATTACCATTAAGAACAATGGAGTAGGAGGTAGTGGTAATACACTGCATGATAATCTTCAAGAAACTATCAAGAAAGTTCAGGCTCTGAAGGACATTATGTACAAAGACCCATTCAATAGAATCATAGGCCTTCCTCAGATCCACCTTAATCATACATCTAGGGGAAGGATTGGCCCTATGATAAAGCCTAACCAAATCCTGGCTAATAAGAATGTTCCCCATTATACTCCTACCTTTTATAAATGCAGACTGAGAAGGATTTACAAGTTTAGGAAGCACCTTAGAGAGTCTCTCTCACAACAATTTAGAGATGAATTTATATAAGGTGTTACAATAGGCTATAGGTCTAAAATCCTTAACACTACTAGGGTTCTCCTTCTTAGGGATAAGCACAACATTAGTAGTATTAACTTGCTTTAACAGCTTACCTGACCTGAAGAAATCCTCAATTGCCTTACAAACTTCTTCACCAATGATCCCCCAACTAGTCTTGTAGAAACAACTAGTATAACCATCCGGGCCAGGACTCTTATCATCAGGAATAGAATCAACAATTCTCTTGATCTCCTCAGCATTAGGAATACTGCACAAAGCCTCCCAATCCTCCTGCTCCACTCTAGGACCTGCCCTCATAATATTATGATAGAAATCAGAAGTTACATCACAAGACCCTAGAAGAGACTGGTAGTACTCCTCAAAGGCTTTTTGAATATCTTCAGGCCTATCAAACATATCCCCCTGCAGTCCTTCAATTCTAAATACTTTGTTTTGAATCTGTCTATTCTTTATGATCTTATGAAACATTGCAGAATTAGTGTCACCATCCTTTGCCCACTGACACTTAGCTTTTTGTCTGAGAAAGTCCACCTTAGCCTCAGCAAGCATCTTATAGCTAGTCCTGACTTGGTACTCTTTATCCATGAGATTACAATTAGTAGGATCTTGTTGAAGCTCTTTCTGGCAATCCAACAACATACTATATGCCACATCAGCATTCCTCTCAATATCTGAGAACAGATCCTTATTCAAGTTTTTCAGAAGAGGTTTAAGAAGCTTGAGCCACCACTCTAAACATAGGGGAACCTATACTCTGCTGATTCCAACCTGCTCTCACAATCTCCTTGTACTCCTTAACCTTACTCCACATATTAAAAAATTTAAAAGGTTTCTTTCCACCATGAATCATACCACCCTCCTTAATCAAGCAAGGACAATGGTCAAACTCCCCCTCAGGCCCATAGAACGCATAAGCATTAGGCCTGAAATTGAGCCAACCATCATTAATCAACACTGTATCAATTCTACTAAAGACTCTGGTACCACTAGGTTGCTTATTGTTCCAGGTAAAAAAGGCCCCCAAAGTCTTAATGACCCTCAAATCGCAATTGTTAATAGCATTTTGAAATGGCACTGTTTCTGAATGCTTAACAGGTAAGCCAATTTTCTCACTTGCATGGAGAACATTATTAAAATCCCCTAAGATGATCCAAGGGTCCACAGTATACAGCCTCTCAAGATCATTACAGAGAGGAGTTCTATCCTCAATTCTATTCAACCCATATACAAAAGTTATATAATAGTTTCTATTAGTACTTCCTTGCTGCACCTTCAGATGAATTAACTGAGAAGTCACTGCCATCACATCCACCTTTACACCCTGATTCTTCCATAAAACCCAAATTCTCCCACCATCATGATAAGCATGATTAGTAACATAAGACCAACCATAACAAACATTACCTGCTACTTTGTTTAGAGACAAGGATTTCACTCTTGTCTCAAGGAGCCCAAATATCTCAACACCCACTTGATGAAGATACCACTTAATATATTTCTGTTTAATCTCATTATTCAGGCCCCTAATGTTCCAAACTCCTATTCTAGTCATGATGAGATGGAGGATTATCATCCCCATCACCTCTATCCACCAATGCAGACTCTTTCCCCAGAGCACTATTAAACTGCAAAGCAAAGCCACTCTGCTTCCCTTCAGGAATCCTAGTCTCATGTCTAGTGAGTCTAGTGATGAATCTAGCAAGAGTTAGCACAGCACTATAACTAATAAGAGCAGGAGTATTATCTGGTGTAATGACTACACCATCACCTCCCTTCTCTAACCTACCAGCCCTCTGATCACTGGATATCCCTAAACTTTGCTGTAAGCCAGGGAAATCCTTTTGTTCAGTAACCTGCCTAATCACCTCCTTCTTCTTCCACACCTGCCTGCTAGGTCCTGATACTGGTTTTGAAGGACCCCTAGACTTTCTGCACATCTCCATAGTATCACCCATACCAGTACAACTCGAGCAATTTATTGGTAACCAATCATACTCCACAGCAACAGTTACCTCCTGCCCCATCTCATCCTCAAAAACAATATGTGTAGGGAAGTTCTGATCAACCTCTACCTCTACAAGAATCTTAGCAAAACCTAATAGAGTACGCAATAAAGTAACATCATCAATTCTTTCAAACTTGCCAATTAATGACGCCAACTTCATCAAACACTTTTCCAACCAGAACTTCAAATCCAGCCCCACCAATTTGATCCAAATAGGAACCTTCTTAACCGAGACCTTAGCCATCTTAACATTAGGGTCCCAAGGTCTTAAGATGACAGGTTTACCATCTAACAGAAGAATTCCTTTTTTTAGAACAAGTTGTTGGTGTTCTATTGCAGCAAAGCGAATCACAAATAGGCCATTAGGAAGAAAAGAAATTTTAGATATATCATAATCCACTAGAACTCTTCTAATGAACCCCTCTAAAACCATCCTCGGAGGATTAGCCCCCATAACAAAACCATACACTGCAGAAGACCAATACTTAATCTCCTCTTGCACATCATCAAGCGTGAGTTTAAGATTATTACCTTTAGCCACACACTCTACTGATGCCCTTTCCTCCCGTGATTCCATTTGTTCCTCTCTAGGCCGATTCAACACCTGTTTCCTTCGTTTGGACAATACTTCCTGCCATTGAGTCTCCTTCTGAGCTTCCACTTGAATACCACCCTCCTTCTCTCCCTGTAATTTCTGTTGTACCACCTCTTTCGCACTCTGAATCTCATGTTGTCTTGACTCTGATAGTTTCGATTGAGCCGATCTCCCTCCAGAACCATTTTTACTATGTGAATTTATATTATTTGACATATTAGAAGTATTATTTGTTTGTATATTAAAGGATGACATATTATTTTTACTATTTGATTTAGAACTATTAAGAGAATGATTAGTAGCATTGGTTTTAGCCATTGCACAAAACCCAAGAACCCTAGAAAATTAGGAGTACTTCTCTCTAACTTTCTCTCTCATCATTCTCCTTATTGCACTATTCTATACATGCCTAAATGATTAGTATAGTAACTGAGCCTTACCAGCATAGGACAAGAACTTATTAGCCCAATGATGGATACTACTCTGCATTTTGTTAAGAAGTGCCCCATACATATCAGCAGTATTACGAGCTGTGTTCAGGGTTAACCCAAGATATCTAAAAGGAAAATATCCCTCAGTGAACCCAGTTAATTGGAGGATATCCTGCTTGACCATGTCAGATACCCCTCCAAGATAAATGTCAGTCTTATCCTTATTTGCAGTAAGCCCAGATCAGCCAGCAAACTTATCCAGGGTATTAACAACAGCTGTAACAGAAGGCACATCACCACGAACATAGATCATAAGATCATCTGCAAATATGAGGTGAGTCAAATTCAATTTAGCACACTTAGGATGATAGGACACATTTGGTTGAGAACAGATGCGCCTAAGGTATCTGGAGAAAACCTCCATACTCCGAACAAACAGGTAGGGAGAGAGGGGATCACCCTGCCTGATACCACTTTTCCCTCTAAAGAAGCCATGAGAAGATCCATTAAGCTTGATAGAAAACCAGGAAGAAGAAATGCAACCCATAATCCAATTAATAAAGGTATGTGGGAACTTAAGAGCTTTAAGCATGTTCTGAATGAACTCCCATTGCAATGAATCAAAGGCTTTCCTGATATCCACCTTAATCAAACATCTGGGAGTAAGGTATTTCCTATCATACCCCTTGACCAAGGAATGAGAAAGCATAATATTTTAATGTATGCTTCTATCCTGAACAAAGGCAGCTTGCTCAAGGCCAATGAGTAAAGGGATCACTACTTTGAGCCTTTGAATGAGGATCTTACTAATAGTTTTATATAAGACAGAGCAACAAGAGATAGGTCTATAGTCCAAGACACAATTACTAATTTTCTTCTTAGGAATCAAGGTAATTAAAGTAGCATTAGCTTGTGGAGTGTAAACTACTAAGGTTCACAAGTTTTAAGTGAACTTGACTAGCTTGACTCAAACTGAGAACAATGTCAAGTAACAAATGGATGTTGTTTTAGAGAGGGTGAATTGTTTAACTGAAAGACTCAAGGGATATGACTTAGAGACAATCCTCTACAGCAAGACACAAGAGAAAGGACTCAAGACTGGTTTTAGAGACAGTTTCAAGTGTTACAGCAAAGCACAAACACCCTAGACTAACCTCAACAGCAAGCAAGTTAACCACAGCAAAGCACAGATATAACTTGACTCACAATACAAGGCACTGATCAAACACCTTGGAGATGTATCAGGCTTGTTTCAAACTACAGCTCTTAGCACAAGTTTGATAAAATTGAGTGATTCCTCAAAGTTTAATTCATTCATTCATAAAGTCTAACTGAAACAATCATACAAAGACCTCTTTATATAGAGAGGCTGACATCTTGTGAGCCATTGGATGTATGGATCATCCAAGGGCCAGCTTAGGATCTAAACTACTTCTACTGACATTAGTTAAGAGCCTCACAATAGGACGAGCTCAACAACTATAAAGAACAGACACAAAACACATAAGAAAACAGACTGAACAAAAGCAAATAAAGCAGTTTTTGGAGTTTTCCTGAAATGGAAATCTGTTGTTCTTGTTTTCTTGTGCTTTGCTCTGGGTGTTTTGTTGCTCCTTGGAACTCTCCACTCTTATGAGGACGTAGATAAACCTGCCTTAGATGAAGACAAGTTGACTTAAGCAAAAGAAAACATCATCTGAGCATGTACTACCTCTGCTATGCTGTTTACTGGACTCTAGCTTTGGGGTGTCTGTTTCATGGGTTTTTGCTAGACTTCAAAATGGTTTGTCCTGGGCAAACTTGTAGCTTAGAGGGTTGTCTTGATGGTAGGCCATAGTGGGGGTGGTTGGGATGCCCTGGTGTACCTCCTAGATGCAGGGTTTGTTAAATGGTCTGTCTGGGCCTGAATGGCTTTGTTTCTGTTTTGTGTGGGTAATGTGGGTTGTGTTGGGGCTTGGCATGGGTTGTTGAACCTTGGACTGTCTCCCTCACTGTTGTAGCTTGGCATGGCTTGGTCTTGGCTTGTCATAGCTTGTTGTTTGGACCTTGTAACTCTAGCTTCCATCTGAGGGGTCAAGCTTGTCTTGTTTGTGGTTGGATCATCAAGACCCCTTGGGTGAGCTCCTGCTGCAGCCTCCCCAGGTTGAAAAGGGCTTGACCTCAAGCCTGTGTCTTCCTCCCCCTCAGAGTCTTCATAGAAGGGACTAAGATCTCCCACATTGAATGTTCCATGGACTGCATACTCTCCTGGTAGATCAATTTTGTAGGCATTAGGACCTATCTTCTCTATGACTTGAAAAGGACCATCTGCTCTGGGCTCTAACTTGTTCTTTCTCTTGGAAGGGAACCTTTCTTTCCTTAGGTTGATCCATACTAGATCTCCTGGTGCAAAGTCTTTCTTGGTTTTAGGAACCTTGGCATTCTTCTTGTATAGATCATTAGCTTTCTCAATTTGTTTTCTGACTGATTCATGGAGTTTTAGCATTTGTTCCACCCTCTTCTTGGCATCATAGTGGACCTCTGACCTGCACACATTAGACAAACTCAAAGGCATTAAGGGGTTAGTACCATAGACCACTTCAAAGGGGGAGTGGCATGTGGCTGCTGAGGGAGCTCTATTGAAAGAGAACTCTGCTTGAGCCAACTTCAAGTCCCAATCCTTGAGAGATTTGCTGACTATACACCTCAAGATTCTTCCCAAGGTCTTGTTGGTCACCTCAGTTTGGCCATCAGTTTGAGGGTGATGGGAGGTACTAAACAACAACCTAGTGTTAAGCAGCTTCCACAATGTTCTCCAGAAATGGCTCATAAACTTTGTGTCTCTGTCAGACACAATGGTCCTTGGGACTCCATGTAACCTCACCACCTCATCAAGGTATAGCTCTGCTACACTCACAGCATCCTCAGTCTTCTTGCAAGCAATGAAATGTGCCATCTTACTGAACCTATCCACAACCACCATGATAGAATCTTTCCCTCTTGCTGTCCTAGGTAATGCCATTATGAAATCCATACTTACATCCTCCCAAGGCCTACATGGGACTGGTAGGGGAGTGTAAGGTCCTGCTTGGAAAGAACTCTTGGCCTTTTGACAAACTCCACACCTTCTGAGCACTATTTGAACTTCTCCCATCATCTTAGGCCAGTGGAATTGATCTTGTAGTATGTCCACAGTTTTCTGAACCCCAAAGTGTCCTCCAAGGCCACTTCCATGTACCTCCTTGATCAATAGACTCCTATAAGATCCTCTGGGAACACACAACTTGTTTCCTTTAAACAAGAATCCATTTTGCAAAGTGTAGGGTGAATCAATGGTCCTTGTTCCCTCTTTCTGTGCTAACCAATCTTCTGCAAAGTCTGGATCTTCTTGATACATGTCCTTCATGAACTCAAAGCCAAGAACCCTTTGCTCCATAGTTGATAGCAGAGTGTACCTCCTAGACAATGCATCAGCCACCACATTTTGTTTGCCCTCTTTGTATTTGCTAGAAAAGGTGAATGACTGAAGGAACTCCACCCACTTAGCATGTCTATGACTGAGCTTATGTTGGCCTCCTATGTACTTCAATGCCTCATGATCAGAGTGTAAGACAAAAGGTTTGGGCTTCAGGTAATGACTCCAATGCCTCAGAGCTCTGACAAGAGCATAGAACTCTTTATCATATGTAGAATAGTTTAGCTTGGCACCACTTAGCTTTTCACTAAATTAGGCTACAGGTTTCTTCTCTTGGATGAGGACAGCTCCAATTCCCACTCCACTTGCATCACATTCAACCTCAAATAGGCAATCAAAGTTTGGCAATCTGAGGATAGGTGCACTGCACAAGAGCTTCTTCATGTGTTTGAAAGCCTGTAAGGCATTCTCAGTCCAAGTGAACTATCCCTTCTTCATGCACTCAGTGAGAGGTGCTGCAATGGTGCTAAAATCCTTAATGAATCTTCTGTAGAAGGATGCTAAGCCATGGAATCCCCTTACTTCTGTAATACTCCTAGGGATAAGCCAAGACTGGACTGCAATGATCTTGTCTTGATCAACTGAAATGCCTCTACCAGATACCACATATCCTAGGAACTTGACTTCCTCAATCATGAAGGTGCATTTCTCAAGCTTCCCAAAGAGCTTGCTCTCCTTAAGTATTTCAAACACAGCCTCAAGATGCCTCAAATGATCATCCTGGCTCTTGCTGTAGATGAGGATATCATCAAAGTATACCACCACAAATCTCCCTAGGCAAGGCCTAAGCACTTCTGTCATCAATCTCATGAAGGTACTTGGGGCATTTAACAGGCCAAAGGGCATGACAAGCCACTCATAAAGGCCATGCTTTGTTTTGAAGGCTGTCTTCCACTCATCTCCTTCTCTGATCATCAATTGATGGTAACCTTGCCTCAAGTCAATCTTAGAAAAGAACCTTGAGCCACTCAGCTCATCCAACATGTCATCAAGCCTAGGTATAGGGAACCTATACTTGACTGTGATGTTGTTGATAGCCCTGCTATCTATGCACATCCTCCAAGTCCCATCCTTCTTAGGAACCAATAATGCAGGCACAGCACATGGACTTAAAGATTCCCTAACAAACCCTTTACTCATCAACTCTCCAACTTGTTTCTGCAGCTATTGTGTAGCCTTGGGATCACACCTATATGCTGGTCTATTAGGTAGTACAGTGTGACACCCTCAAATTTGCGGAAAGAAAAAAATTAATTTAACTAAATAAAATATGAGAATACATAACAAAGGTGTCATAAATAAAAAGGGTCATAACAAAACGGAATTAATATTATACATAAAAAGTATCCAAAACGGGAGACATGTTTCCCGTATAAATACTGAAATAAAAGAGTGTATAATACTATACAATCCTAAGAACCGAATATAGGTCCAAGGTAAATACTTCGCTCGCTAGCTCGTCAATGTACCCAATGTATGCATCACAAACTTGCCAACCGCATTAAATATAAACACGGAAGCCACAGTCAGTGGGGAGTAACTCCGAGTTCTCCCAGCCACGAAATGTCGAGTTTAATAAAACATGAATAACATAAAAGAAATGTATATGGAAAATAAAAAACTTTAACATATACGATATGCTTTTCATGTTATGAATACAATTAACTAACATATAACCTATCATATGAAAGCTATCATGTGAATCTGATAATAATCTATAATACGAGGTAGGGAAGCTGGTATGCTAGCTCAGAGGTTACCTTTAACATGGCCATGATACACTCAAACCCTAATCAAACATAATATAATGTGAATCAGTTAACAACCGGTAATCCAAACTCTATCAACCTTAGCCGGCTTGCATCTCACCTTCTAAGATTCATAGAATCATCAAACATGAAAGACCAATACTTCTAGAAACAGGCATAAGTTCTTAGCACGGCCGATAGTCGACTTCTGTAACTCGAGGCTATACCAAAAGGTAGGAAAACATCCTAGTCCTAGACTGATCAGACCTAGCGACAACAGCTATTCCATTCCCCGTCTCATGACAAAACAGTACACAAGAATCTCTACTAGGCGACCCCCTAGATAGAGTTGGCTAGTACTTAAGCTGGCTCCATTCCCAAAGTGGAACTCTTAGGCAACCATGCCCCGACTTGGAGATAAGCCCCCCAGGCCGTGACACAAAAGCTATTAACCATGAACTATATACTCGTTAAAGATAGTACGGCCTATCGATGTCATGGTCCAAGCCACTCATTTAGAATTAGAATGGTCAAGACGCCATATACTCATAATTCTCTATGGGTACTTAGTCAACAAGACATATATCATACAATCAAACAGTCACGGGAAAAACTTCCTATCATGTGACTAATTGCATATAAATCATAATCAAATATCATATCGCCTCATATCTACTAAGGCTAATTTATTAATTAAATACAACCTTACTTGAAGACAAATCCCCGACCCGAGTCCCGCGACGGGTCATCAGTCAAAACGGGGCTGACTAGATCTTATTTTGACCAAACCCGTTTGGTCAAACCGGCTAGAAACAGAGTCTTTACCAATTAGACTTAGACATAAAATCAACATATTCATTACATGTTATTTTATTAAAACTTCTAACATGTGAATTATTAAATCTTACTAAAAACCCGCTTGACTTAAAGGATATCAAATTTAACTATAATCTCGTATTATAATTTCTAACATGTGAGAAATAATAATTTTATGAAAAACTTTTTTAATTAAATATTTTACTTATTAACATTTCCCACTTGCTAAATATTACAAAACACGATAAAATGGCAATAACTCAAAAACCGTCACAAGACCAAAAAGGGACCCACGGGCTGATTTTGGGCCGAGACCAAACCGGACCTGGACTGGGCCCACGGGCCTGGTTTGGGCTGTTTTGATTAAAAATTCTAAAACCGTTTCTTACTATTTTCCCGCATGCTTAACATATTTAAACCCCGTCAAAACAACAACAAAACAATCAAACATCGACACAAAACCAACGGACCAAATCCGGACCAATCCAGACCGGCCTGGACCGGGCCTGAACCGGCCTGAACCGGGCCTGAACCGGCCGGTTTGGGCTGGTTTTTTTCAGCCTTTCTCCACGGTTCCAACCACCAACAACACCAAATAAATTCCAACATGTTTTTAATTAACAAACAACCATTTTAACAATCATCCATACAAAAATCATGATTATAATTAAATCATTCAAATATGTCACAAAACCCCAAACATGTTAAAAATTCCAACCAACATAAAAATCATTACTACTTATCATGTTATTACTAAAATCCACAAAAAACAATAACATGAACAAAAACAAAAGATGAACCAAAAACAAAAGAAACAAAGGATATGTAACATTAAATCGTCGAGTAACTCGGAATCGTTACCTTAGCTAGCAAAATCAATTAGCACCAAAATAAGAAGTAAATAAAAATAAGAAACCCGTCTTCTAATCTTCTCCTAAAATAGACGAGTCACCAAACTCGTCTTCAAAATCTTCCCCTATAAGAAATGACAAGAAAAACATTATTAGAATTAAAAACTTGATTTTCCATAATTAAAGTGTTGAAAACGATTTTTCCGGAATTGAAAATAAACCGTACTTGAAGATGGAGAGCGAAGAGGAGATTCTAGAAATATAAGTTAGGACGGATTTGAACAAGTAACGAATGTTTTGTGACGATTTTGCTCAAGAACGATGAAGAACGCTCAAGAACGACGAAGAACGATTAAAGAAAGTGTTAATTAGATCTTAATTTGATGGATTGTAAAATGAAAAGTTGTTAGTGAGTAATGATGGAGTGTGAGCCGTGTACATATAGAAGAAATAATGAGTCGGGTTTTGAAATTGTTGTTACGGAATTGACTCGGGTTTAATAATTATATTACGGTAATTAATTAGATATTAAGTTAATTAACTCAAATATCTAGATATTATGTTATATTAATCAAAAGAAATGAAAATATCAAGCCCTATTAG
>JAIUZE010001824.1:0-79396 GCA_022085475.1 Heliosperma pusillum | reverse complement strand
GGAATTTCAAAATTCAACTGGAAACAATAAATTCCACTTTAAAACTTAAACAGGCTCAAAAGTATTCGTAAAATATTTTCACTAGAAAAATAGGGTACTTTTTGGGTTGTTACACTTATTATGTTCTAAGATTCTTCATGTATATTAAGAAATTCATTATTAAGAGTAGGCCTAAAACGTGGGATGTCTAAATTCTTTAATGACAGTCTCCAATGAATCACTGTTAGATACTTTTTGTAATATTGTATTTTTTAACGTTGGTAAAGTCTTGCCCTTTACCTTAATCGCCTGCTTCTCTCATTCTGGAATTTGATTTAGTTGAGTACATTTCTCACTTTCTAATGATGTTTACAAAGTTAGAAGGACTAACTATATTTACCATTCCACCGTGATCTCCAAATACTTGTTAGTGTGAAAACGAGCACAATATCTTAATGTACCGTGGAGGTCGCAACTACCCTTCTACACTTTGTGATCTACTCTAAAATGTAAGGGTTCGAGCCCGAGTTGTAGATGCTTAATCTAAAAAGCAGCGCTAAATTACTTGCATAATTTAGAGCCAAAGACTGAATGACATGATTCTTATAATCAAAATGAAGGAATATTCAAAGATACTTATATATCATAAAGTTGCCGTTTACACAACGTCAATAGAGTATGCACAAGAGTACTTGTGGATGCTTAAAGATAAGCTAAGTTGTAGTTGTTTTAGTTGTGGGTATTCTCTTTGTCTTGGCAAATGCTTCCTTATATATCCATTCTTCACCGGTTAATTGCAATTACTTCCTTAATGAGGAGCGGTTTGATAACCGTTGATAACTCATCTTATTCTTCTTGAGCGCTGGCGAGTTCTCCTAGATCAACGCCGCTCCTCTTCTTGGCTTCCATATCGTTAGGCATTTGACTAGGCCTAATATCCCTTCTTTAGATACTAGGCTTAATTACCCTTAAAGTAATAAATTTGCTACCATTACTAAATTGAGCGCTAACGGTGGTGGTTTGATGGTGATTAAGAGTAGAATAAGAGGAAGAAGAGTGGTTTGATAGGTGAATATCAATGAAAAGGTTTTCTAATTGATTAAAGGGGGGAGGAAGGTCCAAATAACCCTTCACATTAACCATTGCCATAATAAAAAAAAACCATTTACAAATCTTAGTACAAGATGATCTTATTGACAAAACCTATCCCTTTATTTTGTTATTGCTTTTCAAAAGTGATATCATAAGCGGCAAAGAACTTCATAAAATTCTTTCTAAGGGCCTCACGAAAAGTACAAGAGTTATAAAAAATCGGACGTGGGACCTTGGCAATGTGGTTGTGCCTTCGCCACGGCCGATGAGACAATCATGAGTATTTAAGTCGTTTGGCAATGAGTTCCTCAAATTTAATTAAAGGTTTCGAGTTCGCATCATGAGAAAATAACATTATTAAAAGCCGTAAAACCTTCAAGGACGAGCATTATCATCCTTGTAGCTTTACCGAACTCAAATTCGAATTAAATCAAATAACACACCAAAAAAGTACACAGTGATTTGGATGAGAGGGCTTAGTATTTTGAAATGATTGGCACACGATCGACCAGATTCATCTTTTTAAAATAAGCAAAATGAGATGGCGTCATTGGGTGGTACACAATATCGATACCACCGTACCCTTTCACATAGTGCATGTGACCATTAAAATGACAGGCCTGTTTAAGAGTATGTGAGATTGTGAGAAAGTGATACCGAGATTATGTATCACTTTAACGCCCTATCATTGTTTTTCAAATAATCAACCAATTACGTATTCCATATTATGCATTTATTTTAACAACTTGACTTTTTTTTTAAATAATACTCCCTCTTATTCTCAATAACATTCCACTTTCACTTTAACACAAAAATTAAGAAAACACACTACCCCACCATATAATTAAATTTGGATCACACAAATACACTACCCCACCATTCAATTAAATTTGGACCATACAAACACTTACCAAAAAAGGAAATATGGAAAGTATTGTGAATATACGAAAATAGAATTGAGGAATGTCATTGAGAATAGGAGGGAGTATATTCAATAATTCAGAATTCTAATATAAATTTTTTTCATTATATAATACGGACTAATAAACATCAAAAATATTTAGGGGAGTATTCTTCCCATTTATTTTATGCTTTCTAAAATACATTAAACTTTCCATTGTTTAACTTCACATTGTCATTCACAATTACGCTTTTAGAGGTGTTCCATTGTTTAGGTCAAACATTCCATTGTCTTGTGTTTGTATGTGAATTATTGTGAGTTGTTAATTGCATATTACCTATAATTGATTGTCTAGTTGATATATATTTGTCATCAAACGACTTTTATGAGTCAACGTTGTCCGAAACATGCATCCATAAAATGTACTATGATTTACAAATTTGAAGTCAATGTATTGCGTCCATTTAATTGTCGACTTCATCCCGTATGATAAGGTAATGCCACATGCGTCCAAGACTTATGTACCTAAAATCAAACCCAATTAATTTTCTGAAATTCTTTTATATATGTAATGGATGATTTTTATTGATAGAAATTTTTTAAAAAAATATTCCTAATGCATTATTTCTTCAACCTACCTCATCGGACAAGAACATATATATGCGTCATGCATGGTTAACGTGACGACGTACCTGGTTAGACGGTACGATCATTAGAAAGAATACACTCATAAATTTATAACACGCGTTAAACCAATTTATAATTTTTGACGGTGTATAAATTTTTATCTACCTATGAATTAGTCGCGCTTATCTGATTATGATGACGATTGACATTTGATAGGTGCTAAAGTCTTATAGACCAAACATGAAAGTCTTTGGAATGTCTTTTTACTAGTCCCAAATTGAGTTTATCTAATTATTTCATTATATAACAAACATTATTTGTTATCCAATAGGCACATTTTAGTATGATGCCATTGATGACTGACTCAAAACAATATTATATACCGCTGAATTATGAAATAAAACCGAAATAACATTTATATACTCCCACCATAACTTGCCACTAGCATGTACATACATACATACATACATAATATATGTTGGTAAGGCAAAATATAGAGGAATGTTACAAAACAACACATAACACATAACACACAAAAAATATGGCAAAAGTAATAGTTGTATTATTATTGATGATAATATGGTATGTCATGCCAATATATGGGCAAACAAGTACATCGTGTTATGCGACAATTCAAAGTGATTGCATTGGGGATTTTAGTACTGCTGAGACATGTTGTTCAGCAATTTCACAGGAAATTAAGTACGATAGAGTATGTATGTGTACATTTTTTTCTGCTAATGTTACTACTGCTGCTACTCTTTTGCGACTTTGCAATATCAACTCTAGTGTTAACGCTTTATGCCAAGGTAACTTTTTTTTTTCTATGTTATTTTTTTTCATGTTTAATTTGATGCATGGTGTTTATGTTGAATCTACGTGTAAGATAATAATATCTTATTTAAAAGATGTCCCGCCTTGAAAATGCACATAAACTTATACTAAAAGAATAAGAGGTCATTAAAACTTTCCGGTTTAGAACCCGTGCATAAATGCACGGTATATATAAGTAACTATTTTTCATAAGATATTAAAATAATAGTTGTCTCATTAATTGTTCATTTTTTTCGATATTATATTTTACTTTAATTTGAAAACAAAATTAAATTGAAAATTAATCAAAGTGAATTAAGTAATGTGTTGAAATGTATTTTGTTTTAAAAAAAAAATTTATACCACAAAGCTAACGATTCCAATTTATAAATTCACTCAATTTTTTTTGTCATGAAAGTAACAAAAACGACTTTTTTTTATACGAATATGAGTTAAGTCATTTTCAAATAATAACATCAATAAATATTTAGCAATTTATAGTCTTATTTATGTTATTTACATTTTAAAAGATTATAGTTTGGAGTTTAGAGAACATGGTATAATTTGATGAAAAGATTAATTTTAATAAAAAGATTAATTTTAATGAATCAATAATAATATAATGAAATATGTTATAATTATTAATTTTTTATTTAGTTAATATACTTAAATTATCAATAGCTTCCTTATTTAAAAAGATGCTTTTTGGAGGAAAAATTTGCAAGTTTACATATTCTTCTAGTAGATAGAGGATTATATTTCATTATATCATACTCCCTCCAATTCAATCCAAACTACCCATTTGACTTTTTGTGGCTACGAGACGACACTTTGACTACGTTTTTCTTCATTTATATACTTCCTCCAATCCAATCCAAACTACCCATTTGACTTTTTGCGGTCTACGAGACGACACTTTGACCGCATTTTTATTCATTATATATCATTTTTTATGGGTCGAAATTGTAATTTCCCGAAACCTATTCTTATAACAAACGTAAAAATATAAATTATATATATAAATTTCGAAGATTTGACCTAATATAATCGATGTCAATATTTTACAAGTTTGACTTTAAAAAGTGAGTGGGTAGTTTGGATTGGATTGGAGGGAGTATTATTTTTTTGGGTCGAAATTATAATTTTCCGAAACCTCTTCTTATATAAAACGTAAAAATATAAATTTCATATATAACTTTCGAAGATTTGACCTAATAAAATCGAGGTCAACATTTAACAAGTTTGACTTTAAAAAGTGAGTGGGTAGTTTGGATTGGATTGGAGGGAGTATTTATAATCGGGCTACATTGTTATTACAATCAATAAATAACTCTGTTTGGCAAAAATGACCGAAGAGGTAACTGAAACCCGAAAAGCTTGCTAAAACCTGAAAAGGTAGCAGATTTTTGTTAGAACTACTGTTTAAAAAATTAGCTGAAAAGGTAGCCGATATCTCGTCAAATGAAACATTAAATTTACTCTATATTCCCCTTTACACAATAAAGGCTAAAACGTCCTTACACTTCATATATTTAGCCATCTATTGTAAAATCCGTGCAACGCACGAGCAACATACTATTTGTGTTTATACAACTACTATCTCAATAAAGTGGCCAGGTAAGTTCTTATTTTAGACGAACCTTTTCCGTCTGAATTCATACAAATAAATATGTGACCATTTTACGAAAAAAGTATAAATATTTCACCGTAAAATGTTACTATCATTTTTTATTAAAAACCGATAACTTTAGTTATGTACATTTTATCATCAAATAATCACTTTATATTGTAACATGTTTTACAAATTCTCGTCTTATATAAGGGTTTCAAGAAAGACTTTTGGATGTTTGGTTGGAGGCTTTTGGAACGGAGTTAGATACCCAATGAATTCTGACTCCATTCAACCCCTTGAATTTCATAGCTATATTTACACTCAAGTTTCTAACTTCATTCCCCCTTATTACTACCACTATATCCATTTCATAATTGAACCAAACATTTGTGAGCATCTATCGGATTCAAAATCCATATCTCTACGGCATTAAAATCCATTCCGATTCATACCAATACTTTGAACCACCATTACTTGCCAGTTGCCACTAGCACGTACCCGATGTACCGTGTACGTACATATTGTTTTTTTGCTACGCTAGGCTGTAATTGAATTTGAGTGTTGACCCACATGCAAAAGTCTATCACCAATCTCAATTCAGAAGACTTTCAACATTTACATACTCCAATAATATGAAATGTACAAAAAAATCAACAAAAACTGCGTGTAAAATGACAAAATATAGAAAGATGGATATATAACACACTAAACAAAATTAAGAAGCAAAATAAAGGAAGAAGCAAAAACATAAAAATGGCACAGTTCGTAGTGCTATTAGTATTGACAATGTTATGGTATGGCATGTCAATAAATGGGTGACGCGGGGTTTTTTGTCGCCTTCCCCCGGCCAAAACAAAATTTATAAACTCAACTACTAATGTAGTAGCGGTAGTCGAGGTCGATCCACAGAGAGGTCAAGGTCGAATATTAATTCGTCTTAAATTATAAGCTAGCTACGCAAATCAAGAAAAGGGTTAAATTAAACTAAGTAACTAAGCTAATGACTAACTAAGTCTACTAGAATAACTAAACATTTAATAGAAATAGCGGATTAAATAATAAAGAAAGATCTAGGGTCCGATTTTCTCCACTAACATGCCTTATTTATTCCCATGAATCCCGTCAACAAGTCATTAGGTCGTTGTTTAGGGGAAAACGCCTCTAGGTCGCCTAACACCTCCCTCCCGGGTTCGCGTTAGGACGGTAGTTATCCCGATCACCTCCCTCCCGGGTTCGTGAGTCGGAATCCCCTATCCTAGGCCAAGGTCCACTAAAATGGGCCCATTCTCATGTACCCCGACAAAGGCTAAGGTAAAAACAAACACGTTATCTTCCCGGTCATCCCAATCCTTTTCCCAAAGGTAAAGTTCAAACCGACAATTAAAGGCACCCTCCTTAGGTTCTCCCTCACGGGTTCAACCTAAGTCGACAACTAGTTTAAATGAGGTGAGTCTATTCCCAACCTAATCAACTCCCGTTGATGGTCAAGGGTCAAGAGTCAACAACAATCCCAAATAAGCATAAACAAGTCAAATCCTTTAATTAACCCAATTAACTACCCAACAACTCATTAATTATGGGATTCAATCAAATAAACTTGGCATGTTACGGATTAATCGAACCCTAGCGAGACAACTACTCACTAAGCATAACTAGTCTAACATAAAACACAATAATTATTATTCTAAACATAAGACTAAACATGAAAAGGTATAAAGATTTAAACTTTAAACTAAATAATTGTATAAATAAACAAAAATAAGAACTTGAAATAAATTAAACAAGGGAAAGAAAATTATACCACACTTGAATTAAGAAGCCACGAGATGGATAATCTTCATACAAATCTAAACAAAGAACAAGAAAAAATGGAGTTTCTATAATTCAAAGAACAAAAATTAAACTACCCTAAACTCCTACTACTCTCGTCTTCCGTCTTCTCTCTCTGTCCGTCCAAAGCCCAGACAAAACAATAATGGGCCATTTGATTGTATGTGTACCACATCATAGCCAATGCTTAACGTGAGAATGTAATGGGCTCGTATTTACGAAAAACAATCCAGCCCATAGAAAATGAATAGGTGCAGGTGCAAGGTGGAAATTTGACGTGTCACGTCTTTGTTGAGCCCAGTTTCATTTCGTCATAGTTTGATCCGACTTGATCCATTTCTTACCCGGACATGGTACCTACAAAATAAATAAAAGACGAGAGCAGTACCAAAAATTCCGAGAAATCTTATAAATTGACATTAACTAATGAAAAGTAACAAATATTCTATTTTATTCCAAAACGAGCTAATTATACTACTTAAAGCAATAAATTCCGACTAAATGGGGGATATAAAGCGGGACAAAAATGAGTAAAATATTGTATTATCAAATCTCCCCACACTTAGCTCTTACTCGTCCTCGAGTAAGTCTAGGACTAAATAAGGACCCATAAATAAAAGTATGGACTACAAACTAGAGACACTAACAAACACGTCAACACAAACAAAATGCAAACACACTTTAAAGAGTCTCCAAATCAAAGTTACATTCCTAAAATCCAACTAGAGTTAAAGAATGATAGTCTATCACTCAATCGGTTGCAAGATCCTATTATACATCCCCAAACCTCGTTGCAAGCTAGTTAGGGGCACAAGATGGAGGCGGAGTGAAAGACTCCCATGACGCTAGCCCCACATAGTAAGCTATGTTTCGCTCCTCCAAAGAAGAACAAGGATCGTCCTACTCTAACTAGGCGGTAAAGGGGCTATTTTATCGTAGTACGGTAATTTTTAGACGATCATTGAGATGCCCTTTCTTTTTTCTCTTTTCTTTTTGATATTTTTCCCCTTTTTTTTCTTTTCCCTTTTCATTGCTTTTGAACTTGCATATCGTATGCCCCCCCTTTTTTTTTTTGAATTAATACGAAGGAGTTTTATTTGAACTAAGAGAGGCGATGTGTTTTGAGATACGCCACATTATTGTACAAAAGAAATTTTTCTCTCTTTTTTTTTTGTTTTTGGGTTATTTTTGACGCGGGGTTATTTGTTTGTTTTCTCGTCTTTTTTTTCTTTTCCTTGAAACAAAAGTTGGCCGCCTAGCCAAAATAGTCACCTTCAACAAAGTTAACAAGAGGGTATCACATCACGGGAGGTGGATATGGGGATAACAAGTGTAGTATGCACCCCTAATCAACTTATTGAATGAGATTAATTGATACATAATATTAAATTGCAACTCTAAGTGCCTAAAAATCATTCTTTTCACGGAAGTTGGAGGTTAGAAAAACAACTAAGTTTGGAAAACAACTAAAGCCAATTTTTGAATTTTTTATAAAAAATTCGATATTTTATGGATTATCAAAAATAATTAGAAAAAAAAACACAATGTAAGACATGTCACAAAGATAATAAATATATACACCTACAACAAACATGTCTATAACAAGACACCACCAAATGCTACCAATAGTCCAACTACACAACAAATATCCACAATGGACGAACACCACCAACATCCATACACATCCAACAACTCCATCCAACCAACAATAAAATCCTCCCCACACTTGAATCGGACATTGTCCTCAATGTCTAAGAACAAGGGAAGGTAACAAAAGAGAGAGTGGGTGAAGAATTTTACCGTTTCAAACTCGATCATTCACTAAGTGAAGTGTTCTTTGATTCTTGTACTTCAACCCATTGCCTTCATGTTGATTCTTGAAGCTCAAAAAAGTAGTACCTACACTCATTAAACAACAAAAACACAACCAAGCAAAAAATATATACACACAAACACAACAAGCAAGTTGGTTATTTAAAAACCCGGTCAACGATCTCATTAGTTTGTCATAAGAAGTGGACCAATCCTCATAGAAGTGATCATAATGAAGTAAGCAAGAATATCCACAACACCAAGAGATAAGAGGAATAATGAATGGTTTGTGGTAAGGGATATGACCAACAATTGTCTCAAATTTAGACCGAAACTTGTCACTTGGGTTGAATCTAGGCAAGGGTAGCTCAAAATCTTCCAACTCATCGATGTAATCCTTGTCAATTACACCCTCACTCGTTTTCACCAAGTAACCCTCAAGTAACAAGCTCAAAGCCAATTCGGTTCCCTTAAAGGAAAATTCCAAATCCTCTTCAATCATGGACTCGTAGCATGGGGCAAGAAGGTCAAGAGAAAGACAATCAATGAGAGTAAAAGAGTCATCCTCAATTAAAGGGCTAGTCATAGAAAACTCCTCAATGAATCTCTCCAAAATGGGTTCTCTTAAGGAATCAACATCCACAATATCATCATCCCATATAACCTCAACACTATCATCAAAGTTGTGTATGCTCTCTCTTTCCCAAGCATCATTGAAAATGTCATTCTCCTCAAAACAATCTTCCTTTGTACCTTTCTCACCATCCATAACATCTTCCCTTTCACTACTAACTTCATCTACCATGTAGTCAAAAAGTGAATTTTCCCTCATCATCACCACACCACACAATTCTTCAAAAGTGGGGTTTTCATAAGTTTTGGTTAAGGAAAATCCAACTAATGTGTCAATAACAATAGTAGGCGAAGCCTCAAATTCACTCTCTTCAATTGAAACCATGACATTTATATCATGAGATGTACTAGAATCATCAAGGCTAGGAAGGACATGGTCAAGTGAGTGAGTAGGGATATATGACTCATTCTCACTCCTAGAGGTATTTTCATCACTAAGTAAATCATCAATTTCCAACAAGGGGAGAAACAAAGTACCCACATAATGTTTCAAGGAAGATGATTCATCAAGAACACTCACATCATCAAGAGGGAAGACATTATCATCAAGAATAATCACATCATCAAGAATAGACATGTTAGGATCATGAACAAGCACACAAGACTCCACATGATTGCAATTGTCATGAAACATGTTATCATTCTCTAATAAAGGCATAGAAAGTTCATTCACATCATTTTCCAAGGAAAAAGTGTCATTAGGCACAATCACATTATCAAGAGATGATACATTAACAACCACGCTAGACTCCACAAAACCATCATGATTAGCCTCAAAATTAGTACAAGAGAAATCACCACGCATATAAGAGTCAAAGCAATTGTAATCATCATCATCAAAGACATACACATTTCCTCCAATAGAAGAGAACTCATGCACAACATGTTTCAAAGAAGGAGAATCAACATGGGCAATTTCATTATCAAGAGAAGGCACATTGACATTAGGAACAAACTCACAAGACTCAACAAAATCATCATCATTATCACTCAAGACATAAGTCACATAACCATTGGACTTCTCAAAGTTTTCAAATTCCATACAAGTGTGAGCAACATTGTTAATGTATTGATTTGTTGTTTCAATGAATTGTTTCATCATGATCTCAAGGTTGGATTTAGGAGGTGGAGTATTCAAATCCCATGCACATGTTTCATTAGCCAACCTTCTAAAAACTTCCCAATTTTCCAAATAATTTGTCTCACAAAATTGACCACAACATATGGAATCGACCATGGCCCAAGTTTCTTGATTCATGCCATAATACACAACAAGGCAAAGTTCCCATGTTTCAAAACAATAAGAAAATTGAGCAACATGTTCACCAAGTCTATCAAAATATCTATAAAAAGGCTCATGCTCAAATTGTGGAAAATGAAAACTAGCCATCATCACAAGCAACAAGTAACAAATACGAAGTCTAACAAATCTAAGAGTACACTAATATCAATCCGTTGACCTCCCCGGCAACGGCGCCATTTTTGACGCGGGGTTTTTTGTCGCCTTCCCCCGGTCAAAACAAATTTATAATCTCAACTAAGCTAATGTAGTAGCGGTAGTCGAGGTCGATCCACAGAGAGGTCAAGGATTGAGTACAAGTTCGTCTTAAATTAAAAGCTAGCTACGCAAATCATGAAGTGGTAAAGATTAATCTAATATCTAAACTAATAAATAACTAAGTCTACTAAACTAACTAAACAAGTAATAAAAATAATGGTCTAAACAATAAGAAAGGCCTAGGGCTCGATTACACCACCAACAAGTTTCTTTCACATTTATAAGCCTCTTTAACTAGTTGTCAAGCAATCGGTTTAAGAGGAAAACGCCTCAAGGTATCTCCCGCCTCCCTCCCGGGTTCACGGTCAATACAAGTAGTCCCGATTACCTCCCTCCCGGGTTCGCAACCGGTATCTTAGGACACAACTAGAACCCACTCCCATGGTATTCTAGCGATGGTCTAAGTCCTTAGGCCCGCATCTAATTTCCCAATTATCCCCCTCCCTTTCCCAAGGGTAGGCTTCTAATTGAAGGTCAAGGGCACCCCACCTCGGTTCCCACTCCCGTGTTCAACCTAAGTCGGTGAAACTAGCCAAGTGAAATAACAATAATCCCAAACCTAACCGGTTCCCACCGGTGGACAAGGGTCAAGGAGGAAGGTCAAGACACAAAAACTACAACAATACAAATTCCCATAACCAATCTCAACCGATTATTCGACAACTCACAAAAACCGAGACTTAGTCATGTAAAATAAACAAGTCGGGGTCTAATCGAACCCTAGTGAGAATTCTACTCACTAATCATAAATATAGTAATCAAAGTTCTAATAATTACTCTAAACATAATACTAAGCACTATAAAATACTAAAGATTAAAACTTTTAACTAATCTAATGACTAAAAACGAAATAACTAATTCTAAACATAATACCCACTACACTAACTATAACATTAAATATGACAAAACTAATAAAGACGGAAACTTTAGCTAAGCAATTGCAAAAATAAATAAAAATAACAACTTTATATAAACTAGAAGAGGGATAGAAAATTATACCAAACTTGAATTAAGGAGGAATTTTACGAGAAACTCTTCATACAATTTCGTAAATTGAAAGACTAAACTACTAATCTAAGCTAAGAAATGGAAAAGATGGGAGTTTTTAATGGATTTTTAAAAGTAAAAATAGAAATTCTACCCTAAAACTAATACTACCCTACTCTGGTCCGTCTCCCTTCTTCCTCTGCCTTTCTCCTCTTTTTCTCCTCTGTCTCCTCCCTCTTCTTTTCTTTTTAATTTATGTCTTCTCCTTTGTCTCCCAAAGCCCAGACAAAACAATAATGGGCCATTTGATTGTATGTGTACCACATCATAGCCAATGCTTAACGTGAGAATGTAATGGGCTCGTATTTACGAAAAACAATCCAGCCCATAGAAAATGAATAGGTGCAGGTGCAAGGTGGAAATTTGACGTGTCACGTCTTTGTTTGAGCCCAGTTTCATTTCGTCATAGTTTGATCCGACTTGATCCATTTCTTACCCGGACATGGTACCTACAAAATAAATAAAAGACGAGAGCAGTACCAAAAATTCCGAGAAATCTTATAAATTGACATTAACTAATGAAAAGTAACAAATATTCTATTTTATTCCAAAACGAGCTAATTATACTACTTAAAGCAATAAATTCCGACTAAATGGGGGATATAAAGCGGGACAAAAATGAGTAAAATATTGTATTATCAAAATTCTTGCTCTATTCTACTTTAGAACCACCGTATGCGTATCGAGGATTCTCTCCATTTAATTTTGGAATTTTAGCTACTTATGCAACAGTTACAGCTTATTTTGTATCTGAACCACCGTACCCCTCTAGATTCCTCTCCATGAGAGACGAAAGGCTCACAAGGTAACTGGTTGGTCCATGTTCATTTATCGTTTGTATACAAAAATTCTTAGATATATAAGATGGTCTTACATGTGAAACGGTTTCCTTTTTCCCTGAACCTGCATATCTAAACAAAGTGTTGCTGAAGTATCTACATCTTCCACGCACTTTCTGAAAGTGATACCCTATTTCAGTGAGGTTGGCGAGATTGACAGTAGACAAAGTGATAACAGCACCCTGTGGAACCAGAGTTTTATATCCCACAAGTGGTGAAATACTTAAGAGACTAAGTAGTATAGTACAGGGTAGAGCATCAGTGCATTACACTTGGTGAACAAAACGAAACGAAAATGTTTGCAGTAATTAAGAGATGATAAAACATGACAGATGCATCACTACATTCACAATTGAACCATCTTATCTTCTCATGATTCTCTTAGCCTTGGCCACCCTCACAGCAACTACCACATACAACCAGTCATACCCATCTTCGAAACGCCGAAAAACTGCATGCCTCCACTTCCTATTCAGCGTCAAACCCCCAACAACACCCCAGAAACCAGTAGCAAATCCCGACATCACTACCAGGACGAACCCCATTTTTTCGAGCTTCTCCTTATTATTGCCTTTGCCTTTAGTGTCAAGGCAGAAATCTTTTCCTCTACTCGTGCTACTATTTTATTACATTAATTTTTTTTTATGAGTACATTATGTCGCGGTAAGAATCGAACCCCAATTTTATGGTTGGGATAAGAGTGCCCTTACCCCCTTAAACTACCTTTTATTCTCACGTCAAAACTTTATTAATGTTGCCACATTTAATGTGTAACTTGCAATTAAATAACCACGCCTCTATAACAATAATTATTATCAGCATGTCTCACTAAAGATGGGCGTTATCCGTCACAAGTTGAAGACGAATAATGCCCCTCTCACAATATGCAAGTGGGAGGGCAAGTGGGGGATCCATTTGCCATCCACTTGTCCTCACCACTTGTATATTGTGAGAAGGACACTAACCGTTTTCAACTTGTGATGGATAGTGTCCGTCTTCAACGAGAATTTCTGAATTATTATATGTCATGGTAGAGAGGATTCTTACTCATTATGATCCAAATTGAAACATTTGTGCATTACATTTGGTGTACAACTAGAAACGAGAATGTTGGGAAAAAGTAAGAAAATTAACATTGGCAATTTGGCAAACTTACAGAAGTGGAAAAAAAACAGCAAGTAACCGAAGATACAATGACTTATTCATTACAGTAACAAATACTACACAGATTAACACATGAATCATCTCATCTATTGTTGATCTTAGCTTTGGCCGCTTTCACCTTCAGGACAACTATCACATACAACCAGTTATAACCATCTTCGACTCGCTGGAAAAATGCATGCCTCCACCTCGTATTCAACACCAAACACCCAACAACACCCCAGAAACCAGTAGCAAATCCCGACATCACAACCAGGTCGAACCCCATTTTCTCGAGCTTCTCTTTTTTATTGCCATTGTCACTCGTGCCCTTATCACCCTTATCTTGCTTGTCAGCTTTGCTTTTGCACTTCTTGGGCAGAAAATCCGCACAAAGATAAGGATTTCCGGCATAAATTGAGGCTGGTAGATAGTGTTTGTAGCTGATTTCCAGTTGGGATTTGGCCTGATAAATTGTTATAGGACACGTTAAGGTAGCTCAACGAATATATTTCACCTATGCTTGTAGGGATTCTTCGCCTGAGTTTGTTGTTTGACAAATCAAGTGAGATCAATGACTTCAAACCTCCAATATTCTCGGGAATCATTCCAGATAGCTGATTATACGACAAGTTGAGATTCAACACGCCGGCCATCTTTGTCATGTCATCAGGAATGCTACCTACCAAGATATTGCAGGAGAGATCTATATCTACCAGATATGGTAGCGTGTTTGTATATGCACGTTCTATACCTTGGATTACCTCATTGAAGGGATTAGTTGAATCGTACTCCAATGATGTATCAGGTGAAGGTAAAGTCATGGCAGTAAGATTACTTAAACAATTCGGAATGGATCCCGTAAAATGGTTATGTCCAAGGTCCATGAGTTGGAGATGAGGCAAGGAGCATATCTGCCTAGGAATAGTCCCACTAAACTTGTTTCCTCTAAGCCTTAGCATTCTCAAGGCCCTAAATTTTTCGGCAATAAACCAGTTGAGCATTTCGCCTGAGAACTGGTTTCCACCAATGTCTAAAAATACCAGATTTGAGAGATCGCTTAAGCATGAAGGGATCTCTCCGCTCAACATGTTATCATTCAAATGCAAATAATTACTATTATTAAAGCAAGGAATATTTCCTTTGAGGTTGTTGTACGAGAGACGTAAAACTAAAAGACTTGTCAAATTGGCTAAACAATTTGAAATTTTGCCTGATAAACTATTATTATTAATGTCTATAAAATACAACGACTTAAGTTGGCACAAAGAATTGGGGATTTGACCAGTAATTTGATTATTGGAAAGTAACAGATATATTAAGTTGGGCATAATATGATCTAACCCTTCTAGAAGTGACCCAGATAATTTATTATCTGTGAGATATATATACTCAGCATGAGGGTATACTTGTGCTTTACTGACATTTGACAAAAAATCCCCTGAAAAAGAGTTATTAGAGAGGTTCATTTCGGAAAAGTTAATGGGGAAAATAGGAGAGCCGCTAAGCTTATTGTTAGAAAGAATGACGGTTTCAAGTTGTTGCATTGTATGAAACCAGCTGGGCATGATCCCGGATATATTTGCATCAGACAAATAGAGTTCTCTGAGGTTGTTTTGAGTTTGAAGCCATGGAGGAAGTTGTCCATTTATTTTGCAGTTATCAGCATAGAAAAATAGAAGTTGGAATGGAGGCACCCAATCAGAAGAAAAGTTGAGTGTTAGCATCGTATCAATCATGTCTAAATATGTCAAGCTTGAGAGGTTTCAGACAAAATAGTACCTTCCAATAATGGATTGGAGTTTGGAAAGTTTTCCTATTGATGTTGGTATTTTGCCACTCAATTGATTAATAGAAAGATCAAGGTATTGCAGGTTAGTGAGGTTACCTATTTCGTGAGGAACTAACCCACCAACAGAAGCGTTTCCGAGATTGAGATAACTGAGTTGCTTCATCGAACCCATGAATCTCGGAATTGAGCTATAATTGAAATCATTCTTGCTCAGGTCCAACGTCTCCAGTTGTGTCAGCTCAAGCAAAGACACCAACGACTCAAGCTTCTCCATTTTAATTAAGTAATTAGAGTCGTTTCCCTGAAGATAGAGGTCGAGAATATGACCGGTTGTGTCATCACAAAACACCCCATTCCAATAGCAGCATTCCTCACCTTTCCACGAAGACGAAACATTTTTGTTGAAATAGGTGAGTTATTAGAAGAGTTGTGAGTGCAACAACACCATCTTATATTAAAAAAGATAAATATGTAAAATAGTAGGCAAGTTATGAAAATAAAGTGGTGTAATAGTTACAATACGAGTGTGTGGGAGAAGCAAACTCATTGATACCCCTTGCTTATATATATATCATGCACGCATCTAATGACGACAATATTATTACTCCGTATTAGATTATACGGATGTAGAACCTCAGACCTAATATGAATTTGGGTTTATATGTATTTTTCATAGGTTTTTTTTAAAGTTTATGAGTTACATTTTAAATTTTATATATGATGTTTTTGAGTTATATTATAATTTGTTGAGGCTTACTGTTTAAATGAACGAACTCGTAAACTTTATATTAAAGTTCATAATTTTTAGAGTAAATTAATAATTATTTCCTTATAAGTTTTACTTTTCTAAATTTACTCCCTTATAAGTTGTTTTGCTAAAATTAATCTCTTAAAGATCACTTTTATCAAAAAATGCTTCAAATCTTCAATGTAAGTCAATTATTTTGTCTATTTTTGAACTTATTTTGTTTGTGCATTAGTCAATCTATACTTTGCAAGGTAAAACTATGTAGACAAATGGAGGGGGAGTTCAAAAACAGACGAAATAAGTAACTTAAATTCGAGTTTTGAAGTAATTTTTGATAAAAGTGATCTTTAAGGGAGTAATTTTAGCAAAACAATTTATAAAGGAATAATTTTAGAAAAGTGAAACTTATAAGAGAGTAATTATTAATTTACTCTAATTTTTAATACAAACTTAAAATTTTATTATAAAGTTCGAAATTATACAATTTGGTGTAATACATCAGATATAAACGGCTAACAATACTAAGCTACGTTACAAGAAACTACCAGTCTACCAGTCTACAACTAAGCTACTTAGTGAATGTACACGTCTTTATTGTGTTTGAATGATTATAACAGTAATATCATTGATCAGTCACTTAAACAAACAAACAAACCAACCAAAACTACACGTTGAGTGGACTTAGCTGTGCAAAATGCTAGGGAATACTTTAGAAGACTTTGACTACGACTTTGACTAATTATGTAATGACTGATAAGTCTTCTTTTTTTAGTACCAACGGAAGAAAGGATCAATTAGCACGTAGCATATTCTCCGCATATTGCGAGAGGGTACTATCCGTTTTCAGCGTGTGACGAATAATGTCTGTCTGCAGTGACTCAGTGAGACTAGCTGATTCTCATCACCCATGGAAAAAGTGTTTGTTGTGGATGATTTATGGATACCCTTAAGGCCTTACTTATATCATGCACGCATCTAATGACACAATAGTATTATTAGATTATTATACGGATGTTTTTGAGTTATATTGTAATTTTTTGAGCTTAGTGTTTAAATGAACGAATTCGTAAATTTTATATTAAAGTTCATAATTTTTAATACAAAACTTAAAATTTTATTACTTCTTCCGTTCCATTTGATTGTATACGTTTGCTATATCACGTATGTCAATGCTCATTTTCTTTTGTTTATATCTTTAGTTACGTATTATTAAAAATTTGTACTCGGTAAGACAATTTAAACAAGGTCTCACATGACTATATTTTATGTTATATATTAAAAGTTATATTAAAGATTCTACTCACCTATGAATAGTGCCCAAAAAAGCAAACGTATACAATCAAATGAAACGGAGGAAGTATAAAATTCGAAACTATGCAATTTGTTGTAATACAGCAGACATTACAAGAAACTACCAGTCTACAACTAAGCTACTTAGTGTACATGTTAACGTCTTCATTGTGTTTGAATGATTATAAAGTAATATTATTGATCAGTCACTTAAACAAACAAACAAACCAACCAAAACTACACGTTGAGTGGACTTAGCTGTGCAAATGCTAGGGAAGACTTTGACTACGAATTGAGAAGACTTTGACTAATTATGTGATGACTGATAAGTCTTCTTTTTTAGTACCAACGGAAGAAAGGATCAATTAGCAAGTACACTCTCCATTCAAGGCCAAATAAAACATTTTTTTTTGACACTATTCATGAATAAAAAGAATCTTTACGATTTCTTACAATATGTAAAATAAAATATGGTCATGTGAGATCTTGTTTGATTCCACTTTATAAGTACAATAAGAATAACAAATTTTTATATTTTTTGTGATGTAAAGCTCGAGATATTTACGTTATAATTTGTATCTTGGCAAACGTGTAAAGTAAAAATGTTTTGTTTGGACTTGAATGGAGGGAGTAGCACATCCTCTACCATATTGCGAGAGGGGTACTATCCGTCTTCAGCTTGTGACAGATAATGCCCGTCTTCAGTGAGACTAGCTGATTCTCATTAACCTTCCATATTTTCTTTTTAGTCAATTCGGTTAACCTTCTCTATTTCTTTTTCTGTGATAATTTCATAATTTGTGTGGTCCAAATCTAATTGCATGTGGGGTAGTTTGTAGTTGATTGCCAGTCGGGGTTTGGCCGGATAAATTGTTATAGGACAAGTTAAGGTGGCTCAAGCTGTATAGGTCACCTATGCTTGTTGGGATACTTCCCCTGATATTATTATTTGACAAGTCAAGTGAGACCAAGGACTTCATACCACCAATATTCAAGGGGATGGTTCCTGACAGTTGATTATACGACAAATTAAGGCTCAATAAGGCGGAGATCTTTGTCATGTCATCGGGAATGGAACCCACCAACTTATTGCAGGAGAGGTCTATATCCACCAGATATGGTAGCGTGCTCGTATATGCACGCTCTATACCTTGGACTACTCACTAACACCACCTAAACTAGAATACTGATGTACATTTTTGCGAGTGGTCATGGTTGTAAGGTTACTTAAACAACGAGGAATGGATCCAGTGAAATAGTTATGCCCAAGGTCCAAGACTTGGAGCCGAGGCAAGGAGCATATCTGTGTAGGAATAGTGCCACTAAGATTGTTATCTCCGAGCCTAAGTATTTTCACTTAACTAAATTTTTCGGCACTAAACCACTTGGGAAATTTGCCGGAGAGTTGGTTTCCACCAATGTCTAAAATTTGCAGATTCGTCAGATCGCTCAAGCATGAAGGGATCTCTCCGCTCAACAAGTTGTCATTCAAATGCAAATAAGTATCATCGGCGAGACCATAATTGTAGGAATCTCTGTTATTAAAACAGGGAATATGTCCCTTGAGCTTGTTGTATGAGAGACTTATATATGATAGGGTCGAAACATTGGCCCAACAATCTGGATACCCCGGAAAGGCTATTATTTTGAACATTTAAAACATACAATGCTGTAAGTTGGCATAAAGACATGGGTACTCGACCAGTAATTTGATTATTGGAAAGGTCTAGGAATTGCAAGTAAGGCATAATGTCGCCTAAATCTTTCGGTAACTGCCCGCCAATAAAATTATTTGATAGATATAATGTAATTGCTTGGAAATATACTTTTGTCTGACTGCCATTTGATAAAAATACCCAAGACAGAGAGTTATTAGAAAGGTCGAACTCGGAAAAGTTAATGGGGAAAATAACAGTCCCGCTAAGTTTGTTGTTAGAAAGATCGACATATTCAAGTTGCTCCATTGTCTGCAGCCATCTTGGCATGATCCCGGAGATATTTGCATTAGACAAAATGAGCACTGATAGGGACTTTTGTGTTAGAAGCCATCGAGGAAACTGATAGTTAATTTTGCAGGTATTGGCTTCGAATGATTGAAGTTGGAAGGGGACAAGTTGAGTGTTAGCATCGTATTAGCGATGTTTAAATCTGTCAAGCTTGAGAGGTTAGCAAAGTGGGGTTCAGACAACACTGTACCTTCCAACGGATTGTCGCTAATATCTAAACTTTGCAGCCTGGAAAGTTTGCCTATTAATGTTAGTATTTTGCCACTCAAATGATTATTAGAAAGATCTAGTTCCGTCAAATTTGACAGCTTCCCTAATGATGCCGGAATCTCACCCAATAAAATGTTATTACCAAGATTAAGGACTTGAAGGTTAGTGAGGTTACCTAATTCGTAAGGGATTAACCCACCAAGAGAAGCAGATGAGACATCGAGATACCTGAGTTGCTTCATTGAACCCATATAATTCGGGATTGAGCTATAGCTGAAGTTATTGTTGCTCAGATCCAATCTCTCCAGTTGTTTCAGCTTAAGTAAATACACTAAGATGTTAAGCTTCCCCGATATTATGTAATTAGTCTCGTCTCCATAAAGATCAAGCTCTAGAATATGGCCGGTTGTGGTATCATAAACCACCTGTTTCCATTCACAGCATTCCTCACCTGCCCACGAAGATGAAACCTTTTTGTCGAAATAAGTGAGGTTGTGCTTGAAGCTGAGCAAGGCCGCTCTTTCAGAAGGTTTACACCTTAAGGTTGAGTTGTTGGGTGAGGTTCCGTTGCAGCTACACCATCTTGTATTGAAAATTATAAATGTGTAAATCAGTAGGCAAGTTATTAATGTATTCCTCATTGTTCCGAACATACAGTGGTAATGGTATCGTAATACTCCGTATATTTTTTTGTTTAGTTTATACGGATTATGTTTCTGTTTAGTCAATACTAATACTATTGTAGCTCTTCAAACTTCAACAAAGAGGGCTTTCAAGGTTATTAATGAAGAAGCTGTCAACCTAATATCTGCAAATAACCATCTCATGGTCAGACTTTGAAATCTTATCCATTACACAAAAAGTCTTAAACCAACCAAGATTGCGACAACAGGAGACGACTTTTAACTGAAATATATGTGATGAAGATTTTACTGAAAATATTTGAGGACCTTAAGGCTTAAGTTGTGTGTGCGTGGTTGGTCGTGGTCGTGGATGAGGAAAGCGGCCTCCAGAGCTTTGGACAGTTGGGGAGTTTGAGATTACTCTGCAATTCTGCATAATGCACCAAGTACTTCATGCACGGAAGAAATGGTATGCTTCTGACTCAGGCTGAAAACACGTCTAACGGTCCTATGTAGACATGGATTTGAGAAATGAAACATTTCGTCCTATTAACAAAGAAGCTACTCGCTTATTAGTTCTTTCATTTGCTATAGATGTTACTCAATCTTAAGCTATGAAGTTCTTTCATGACGAGCTCTATGTCGTAACAGTTTACATTCTTTACAGTACTAAATTATGCCCTCCATGCTCCATCTCTTATACTTTTTCGATGCAAAATTTCTAATTGTTCAGACTCTCCCATCCGAGGAAAACTTATATAGGCTGATACCATCGTGGCATTGTCTCATCTAGTTTATTTCGATTTTCATCTATATGAAATCGGTAATTTCTATAATGGGTACAGGAGAATTGGAGAAACATAGAAGTATAGAACCTTTACATCAAATCCTTGTGTTAGGAAATAATATACTTTCCTTTGTAATGAGATACTTATAAGTCGTAGTACAGCATTACTATTACTAATATAGTAAGAACCAAAACGGCTTGGGGAAAATAAGATACTCCATTATCGTCCCAATGAGAAGCTTACATTTACTTTATTTTGTGGGGGAAAAATAAATTAAACGTAAACGTTTTATTGGGATAAAAGGACTAGTAGTGGTGACAAAATAAGGAATAGAGGAATTCATAATTATTATTGATCGTTCGTTTGTGTTTAACTATTACAATTACGGTGTATATATAATACTACCGAAGATCTCTTAATATTAGTAACCGAATATATTATATGCTAGACAATCACGACATTATTCTCTACGATATATTTCAATATACCGTATCCCTAAATTATTATATGTCGATATGTTAACATATCGACACATATCTCAACATCCCCCCTCAAACCCATGGTAATTTTTCGAAATTTCCATGGGTTTGCAAAGGAAAAGAAAGAATAGACTCGGTTCTTCAATCTTCGCTATTCGATCAATTTCTTGCGTGTACTCGCCAGTCGATTTGATTGCGTGATAACTCGCCAGTCGATTTGATTGCGTGATAACTCGCCAGTCGATTTGATCGCGTGATAACTCGCTAGTAAAGAAATAAATTCATCGAACGAAAGTTCATTTTTCGAAGCGAACAAATTTATCGATCAATAATCTTCAAGAACGTCATTCTTTCCGAACTTGACAAAATTAATTAACGGGAAAAACATCCGTCAATTTCAAATATCTCAACGAATTTCAACACGGAAAAATATCCGTCAAACGGACTTGATGGAGAATGCTATTCTTTACATAATTGTTGGGTTGAAAACCAATCTCAACTAAATGGCTCGACCATCGGATCTCCAAAAATAAGACTCTTAATTTGGAGAAAGAACCGGATAAATGGATGATGACAGTGTACCACACCAACAGGTGCAACAACGAACAAATCACCATAGAATTATAAATAGATAATTCTATGAGGGATGCATTTGCAGTAAACAATTAAAGAGAATAATGAGTACTATCACAGACACGATTATGCGTGGGATGATAAACAAACATTTTTTTTTTTTAAATAATAATCGAATTTCACCAATGATGGAAATCCCGCCGGTGAGCGTGACATATTATATGCCCACTGGCAGGCAGCGTATTTTTTGTGTTTTTAGACCTTAAGAGCGAGAGGCTCTGATACCATGACAAAATAAGGAATAGAAGAATTCATAATTATTATTGATCGTTCGCTTGTGTCTAACTATTACAATTACGGTGTATATATAATACTACCGAAGATCTCTTAATATTAGTAACCGAATATATTATATGCTAGACAATCACGACATTATTCTCTACGATATATTTCAATACTAGCTTAGACCCGTGCAAAATTGCACGGACATATATAGTACAATATAAATAGACGTTTAATATATATTCTTCGTATTAGTTATCACACTAACGGAACAATGTTATTGTCAATATGTTAAAGTAGTCCTTCAACATTGCGTTATTTATTCACAATTAAAGTAGTAATTATCCGTCTACAATTGCCTAACAATCGTAGTCTATCCTAACTACAAAACACAAACGTCACAATTGTACAAATATTGATACTAAAGAACTCCACACAAGTGTATGTCAATGTAAAATGTCTAATGTCACAACCATGAAAGATAAATGATGGTAGTAGTTGAAAAACTTACTCGTATCATCTATGAATGTTCAATAGCTTATTAGATTTGAATGTATAGCATCCTAAAACAAAACTCCGTAACTTCACAATTATACTTTCATAAATGTATCCAAGCTTAGTTTCGGTAAGAATAAAAAAGTTATAAATGGTTACATAAATGAAACATCAAACTTTGAAACTCACTTGAGGCCACAAATATAACATAAGGAGAAATGGAGACCACTGTCGAGCATAATTATAAAGTCTGAGGCGGAACAAACTTTTGAAGGTGATTATTAGCATTTTAACCCGATATTGCGGCATCCACTTACAAAAAATCAATACCATCTACTCCCTTTAAGGCTATGATAAAATAAAGGCATTGACTGATTGACCTACAAAAAATCTATCCTATTATAATTTTAAAGTACAAAAATAAAATAAAGGCTCTGCGCCATGAAGTTAACTGAGTAAACTAAATATATAAAATAAATTGAGTCAATTGAAATAAATTAAGTAAAAAGTAAACAAAATAAATAATAGGATTTTATAAATTCTCGAACACTTATTTGTAGACTATGGTATTTTTTGGTGATGAGTACGACCATCCTCATCGCATATCAAAATTTTTGGCCCCTTTTACTAATGACCATGATACGTAGATCGTGGCTAAAAACTGGCCCTCGCATCTTGGTAGTTTTGAATCATGTATCTTGATGAACCAATGAATGACGAAGGTAGAACTATACGTTTCCTTTCCGTTGGCGATGCGGCATTGTGATCATACTTTTCTGTAAATTATAAATCAATGAGTGAATACTTTGACTAAGTAATGAATATAACTTAGATTATAAAGTGCATATAAAATCAGTAAAATTAATGTATACCATATAAAAAGTATCACCTTGCACACTTGAAGTGTGCTTACGCTTTGAGTAAACACCTTCTTCTAGTCTCATTTGTCTGGTAACTTTTGGTTGTAATGTATCCATTTATTTTTATTGAAGTACAAAGTAGTATGCAGTACTCCCACTAAAATATTTAAAGTATGAAAGATGTATGTTGTTGTACTTATATAAGAATGAGTACATTTAGTTTTAAAATGGTACTTCGTATGATTTCAAGATATTATCAGGCTATAATATGATAGTATATTACAGATTACAGATCTGAAATCTATTATTGCATAAAATGATTTCAAAGATCATGATGGTAAAAGTTGCCATATAACATTGCTGATATTTTTTTGAGATCTTAAGAAATTATTGGAGTATTTTCAAAAGTCATAGCCATTCGTTGAACTTATATTTTAAGTATATAGGTTGTGCATATTCTCATTTACGAAGAGGGTTATACCATGGGGTAGTATTTGATCCGTCTTAAGCTTAAGACGGATAATACCCATTTTAAGCAAGACCAACTGCTGAACCATTTATTGATAACCAGACACAATTCGACATTATAAAATTCTTATTTAAGACGGAGGTATCCGTCTTAAGCTTAAGACGGATATCATATTCTCTCACAAAATACCCATCAAGGGTGAGTGGAGAGCACATGGGGGGTGCCCACCTTGTCCCCTCTACCCATTTCCTCTCATAAAATACTCATTGCAAGATCCGACCCGTCTTAAGCAAGACCTACTGCAAAATAATATATGTAAAGGTACAATCATAGATAAACGAAATCCAAACTTCACACCCAAACACTCCAAATAACCAAATAACATGTTAATCTCTAAGGTGTTAGGCAACGTCTTTCGACCCTCCAAAACATTTTTAATTAATTCTCTTAAACATAATCAAGTGAATAATAATTAATCAGATGCACATAAAATTACTCCATAAATAATCTTGAATTCAGTCCGATGAAAAACACACAAATGACTATGGAAGACTAACCTTTTTCAATTTATGTATATACCATGTATCTGGAAAAATGAAGGATGTGATTAAGAGGCTTTTCTGCAAAATGATGTTAAAAAATGTAAAAAGATTAGAACAACATAAAATGATTTGCAATTGTTTGGGTAGAAAACATTGCCCTCACATTAAAAGAGAATAATATGATATCATCAAGCATCAATCTTTATCTTGATTAATCGCATATTCATGTAGAAACAATCATATGTCATCAAGATCAATCGAATAAATATTATGTTATAGCTAATTTATATAATAAGTGATTGATTAATCGCGGGAAATATATGAAGAAAAAAAAAGATTAAAACCAAATAAAGGTAATTGGAGAAGATTACCTTGAAAGATTAATCGCATATTTATCTTGATTAATCGCATTCATGTAGAAACATAGAAACATTGATTGAAAAGAGAAACTAAAACTTATTCAATGGTTGGTGGTGCCATCAATTCATCGGCAAATGAATAAGATACAAACAAAATTCCTCTCATCGGTAGACATAATTGTCAATTGTTCGTAGTGACATTAATTCAAATCAACAGAACCAATAAATAATAGAATACCATTGTTGAGATATTAAATGAACAACTTACTTGAAGAGATAACATCACATTCATGATTGAAATTTGAATTCCTCTTAATTTCGTATTTATGTCAATACTGTACACAAACTCGAGTTTTTGGTGAAGATGGCAAGCATAAATAAAATCTAAATTTTAGAAGGTGCTAAATAAATGAAAGAGGGGGAAAGAATTGGAGAGAGACTGTAAAGGATTGAGGAAGGAGGTATAATATAGTAGTATTTTTTTAACGTGGTAATAGGATTTTTTATTTGATGAATGAGGGGTAGTGTAGTTAGGCGGGAAAATAATTCACCAGTGACTGACATGTGTGATGTGTCCAGTAGAATATTTAGCGGTTCTTCTATTATAGTTATTATATAGATTATATAGATAGATACCGTACTCCTAAATTATTATATGTCGATATGTTAACATATCGACACATATCTCAACATAACATATCGACACATATCTCAACAAGTGGAAGATACAATGAACCAATAGAATCACTACAATAACACGACTATAATATAAATAAGTGACAACACATGAAAGAACCATCTCATTCTCCTCTCTTGATCTTAGCTTTGAGCACCCTTACCTTCAGAACAACTATCACATACAACCACTTATAACCATCTTCAAGACGCCGGAAAAACACAAGCCTCCACCTTCTATTTAAGACCAAGCACCCAACAACACCCCAGAAACCTGTTGCAAAACCCGACATTATAACCAGGTCGAACCCCATTTTCTTGAGCTTCTTCTCCTTATCGCTATTGCCTTTATCACTCGTACCCTTTCCTGGTTCGTCAGCTTTGCTTTTGCACTTTGTAGGTAGAAAATCCGCACAAAGATAAGAATTTCTGGCATAAACTGAGGCATGGTCAGAAAGGGTTTGGAGCTGATTTCCCGTCGGGATTTGGCCTGATAGATTGTTGTAGGACAGGTTAAGGTGGCTTAATGTATATATTTCACCTAGGCTTGTTGGGATACTTCCCCTGAGTCTATTATTTGACAAGTGATTATACGATAAGTTGAGACTCATCAAGCCGAAGATCTTTGTCATATCATCAGGAATGCTACCCACCAAGTTATTGAAGGAGAGGTCTATATCCACCAAATACGGTAACGTCCTCGTATATGCACGCTTTATTCCTTGAATTACCTCAGTAACATAAAAGAAATTGGTAATTTGTGATGCATTGGGTGAAGTCATGGCTGTAAGGTTACTTAAACAACGAGGAATGTATCCCGTAAAATGGTTATGTCCAAGGTCCAGGATTTGGAGCCGAGGCAAGGAGCATATCTGCTTAGGAATAGTCCCATTAAATTTATTTCCTCTAAGCCTAAGTATTTGCAGTTCCCTTAACTTTTCAGCCCTAAACCACTTGAGCATTTTGCCGGAGAGCTGGTTTCCACCAATGTCGAAAACTTTCAGGCTTGAAAGATCGCTAAAGCACGAAGGGATCTCTCCGCTCAACTTGTTGTCATTCAAATGCAAATAAAAAACTATGCCGAGAACAGAATGGTAGGAATAAGTAGGATTCACTATTATTAAAACATGGAATATTTCCTTTGAGCTTGTTGTACGAGAGACCTACAAATGAAAGTCTTGATAAAAGGAATACAGTTTCCAAATTGGGCATTATATGACCTAAACTTTCAAGAAATGACCCAGTTAATAAATTATATGATAGAACTAAAAAGTCAGCATTGCGATATATTTCTGTTTTACTGTCAATTGACAAAAAATCGCCTGACAGAGAGTTATTATAGAGGTTCAGTAAGGAAAAGTTAATGGGGAAAACAGGAGAACCGCTAAGATTGTTGCAAGAAAGAATCACAAAGTCAAGTTGTTGCATTGTATGAAACCAGCTCGGAATGATCCCGGAGATATTTGCATCAAACATAAAGAGTTCAGATAGGTTCTTTTGAGTTTGAAGCCATGGAGGAAGTTGTCCGTTTATTTTACAAGACGAGAATGATCGAAGTTGGAAAGGAGGCACCCAATCCGAAGACAGGTTTAGTGTTACCATGGTTTCCTCCATGTATAATTCCGTCAAGCTTGAAAGGTTAGCAAAGTGGCTTTCAGACAAAATTGTATCTTCCAACGGATTTCTGCTAATAACTAATTTTTGCAACTTTGAAAGTTTACCGATTGATGTTGGTACTTTACCACTCATCAAGTTATTAAAAATATTTAGCACTTTCAGATTTAATAGATTCCCTAAAGATGGCGGAATCTCACGCGATAACATGTTATTATAAAGTCTAAGGACTTCCAGGTTAGTGAGGTTACCTATTTCATAAGGAACTAACCCACCAACAGAAGCATTTGCGAGATTGAGATTTCTTAGTTGCTTCATCGAACCTATAAATCTCGGAATTGAGCTATAATTGAAATCATTGTTTTTCAGGTCCAAGCTCTCCAATTGTCTAAGCTCAAGAAAATACACCAAGGATTCAAGCCTCTCAGTTTTAATTAAGGGATTAGTTCTGTTTCCATTAAGATCGAGGTTGAGAATATGGCCGGTTGTATTATCACAACCCACTCGGCTCCAATTGCAGCATTCCTCGCCTTCCCCGAAGATGAAACGTCTTTGTCGAAATAGGTGAGGTTGTGCTTGAAGCTGAGCAGCGCAGCTCTTTCATAAGGTTTACACCTCAAAGTTGAGTTATTCGGCGAGTTACCGTAGCAGCTACAACATCTTGTATTGAATAAGATAAATGTGTAAATCAGTAGAGAAGTGATTACAGCATTAGACATTGTTCTGCTAGTTTGAGTATTAAATGTATTAATTATGTTAAATTTATAATACGGAGTATAAAATAAGTTTGAGGAAGACGGCCTACAAATAATCTCATACTAACGTCCTATTGTCGAGTAAATGATTATACTTGAGTTAAAAGTTAAAGATAAAGTAAATCACCATCAAGTGCAACAAGACCAACTAAAGATGTTATTCACGATTAAAATGATGAATTTGGAGACGACTTTGATTTAAAGAAGTACTCCGTACTAGCTAAAGTATTTTAGCTATTCACCCAAAAGCAACCCGGCCCGACAATAGGTCACCCAAAATTGACCCAGAACCTGAAATGGCCCGACCTAACCCAAAATATATGACAGACCCGAAATAATCCGACTCATACCCGACCCGATTGACCTATTTGCCACTCGTCATGATGACTGATGACTGATGACCCCTCCTTATGTAGTGCTACTGATGTGCGGCAACATACGCCTGAGATTCCAGTATTTGAGAAAACAATATAACATTCGGAGCCTTTTTACGAGTGATTGATTTAAGTAAACGATTTAACAGTTTTTGTACGAGCAGTAACGGTTTTTCATTTTTGTTGATACTTATGTATACTAGGAAAACAAGAGTGTGAAAATAAAAGGAGCTGACCAAATTATTCCGAGCATAATTCCGCAAGATGCTACGTAAAAAGCTTATTTGTATTTTCTAATAATAAGGTAAGATTCCGTACATTCTACCCCCTACATTGACAAGGCGAAAATTCTTGAGGTACTAGGCTAATGTCGTAATTGACGCAAATATTTCGCAATCACAATCCACAATATTAAGCTATCCCCCCTAAAGTAACTAATAAAATCGTAGAAAGAACTAGTTCGTTTAAATTTGACAGCTTTCCTAAAGATCGAGGACTTGCAAGTTACTGAGGTTGCCTAATTTATAAGGTTTTAACCCAACAAAAGAAGACGATGAGAGGTTGAGGTACATAAGTTGGCTGAAACGTCTTTGTCGAAATAGGTAAGGTTGTACTTGAAGTTGAGCAGGGCCGCTTTCTCAGAAGTTTACAGCTCGAGGTTAAGCTACCATTCAGCAACACCGCTTCTTAAAAAAAGTTTGAATAACATTAATAATGTCAGTATAGTCGACTGAATGATTATATATCAGCCTTTGACTTGCAATCAATTATCTCAAAATAATTGCTTTTACTAATCCGTTAAAATACTTAAGAGACTAATATATTGCAAAAAGATTCATGATCTATAAAAAGCTAGATTGAAATTAGAAACCGAGTTTTATTTATTCGTGCCCTTTCTCAGGATGGTTCAAGTGAGGCTATTAGATGGCATAGGAATACTACTGATATATATAGGCATGCTGCTAATGCTAGATTGACTGTCAGAGTCTCAGCAGTCTAGATTCAGAAACTGGGATGTGTGACTTTTGGTTGAGTAAGTGTGACTGTAGAGGAGGAGAGTGTGAATAAATAATTGTAGGTAAGCTTAGAGAATCACACTCTTGAATTGCATCCTCTCGGAAACCAGATGATTCCTCTAGATTCCTCTCCATGAGAGACGAAAGGCTCACAAGGTAACTGGTTGGTCCATGTTCATTTATCGTTTGTATACACAAATTCTTAGATATATAAAATGGTCTTACATGTGAAACGGTTTCCTTTTTCCCTGAACCTGCATATCTAAACAAAGTGTTGCTGAAGTATCTACATCTTCCACGCACTTTCTGAAAGTGATACCCTGTTTCAGTGAGGCTGGCGAGATTGACAGTAGACAAAGTGATAACAGCACCCTGTGGAACCAGAGTTTTATATCCCACAAGTGTTAGGAATATATTACGACGAGGTGTAAAACAATAATAATATATTTTATATTAAGATGAAATCGTATATTATATGAAAAATATTGAATAAAAAGCATAGACAAATTATTATAAATACGATAAATAAACAATAAATGGTATAACGAATAGCTTATCTGGACTTGGTTAGATGGTTGTGGCATGACGTGAGGTCATTGTCCTAAAGTCGATTATGCCCCGTCTACTACACACGGCCTCGTTAGCATTCGACCCCCAGGATTACACAACCGCGGCTACTTCGGTGTAGGCGAAGAAGCAGATGAGAACAGCCAAGATCATTGCCAAAAGATGAGAATACTTTTATTGTATCTAAGAAGAGAAGTATTATTTTTTTGTTGTGTTTATAAGTGATTTTAGAGGGCAATATATATAGCAATAAGAGAGCATAAGAAATAACGAAGTAGTGGAATTTGTGTGTTTTAGTAAAAGGAGTAGTCAATATAGAAGACCACAACAAGGTAATTTTGTAGACTGTGTAAATCAGTCTTGAAAATTGAACCCGATGAAAACCAAAAATAGGACTTTGGATCCATTTATCCAACAATCCCCCACAATGGCGACAAAGGAGGTAAACAAAGGAAGCCTGAGGAAACTTTTGGCAACGGGGATTTAGCGTTAAGATATTGGTGTCTTGTGGACTTTAACCAACACCCAGTAACGTACAACTTTTCTCAAACCGCCATCTTAGGTGGATCTAGCCTTTAACCGTCAGATGGAGTTGGTGAGAGTCAAGCTGCGTACTTACTTAATCCTAAATCAGGGCTAGAACTCGCATCATCCATGAACTCATCATGAACGTAAAAATGTATACATCCTTTACTTGGACTTGCCAAGTGCCCCTCACACAATTCTTGTTCTTTCATGAATGCCTCTAGAGATCCAAAGCCTGATGGACCTCTTGGGGTTAGGGCAATTAACCCCCACATTCAGATAGGTGAGTTCATCAGGTTTGATTGTCGCAAACCATCCACATGGACTATGAACTCACTAAGAGCTAATGCTCAACCTTCCACAAATGACAATATATCCTTTTAAGTACAAAATGTACACAAAATAAGATACTACATCACTTTATTAATAGGAATGGTAGTAGTATCATAACTCGAGTTCCTTGTGACTTAGTTTCACCTGTTGAACTTAGATAGACTAAGACGGGTATCCATCACAATTCACCCCTTTACAGGCTTTAAACCCATTCCCAAGTGCAAACTCTTGCACTAACTTTCTGCAGAGGCCTATAATAAAAAGGATCTCAATATCCTCTCATATTGTACGTACGTGATATCACACTTTTGTAGAGGATCTCAATATCCTCTAGAATCTCACAAATTTTGTGAACACATTATTTTGATCAAACTTTCCATTATTCTCTTGGTTATTGGCCACTTTAGTGTAGCTCTAACTGTGCTGCATGACAATAAATGGAGCCGAAAGCCCCCCACAATGGAATATATGCTAGTAAATCGATTAACCATCATCCAAAGTTTAATTCTGACATAACTAGCAGAATATATATATATTATACCACATCACATATCCAACGAAAATATCATGAAACATTGTATTCAAAGTTTAAATAACCTTCATCATTATCTGACATATAAATCAGATCACACCAATAAACCGTCCTCAAAAGCACAAGTATTTTATAGTTAAAACGCAACACCCTTGTGTTCAACGGCTATATTAACAACATAAGTTTATCTTGTCCAAACATCTTTCATATATACAATCCACTTTGTCATGCAACAATTCTTGGATATATTTCCGTAATTTTCCATATATATTTGTGTTCATACATCGTCACCAATTTCCACTAGAAAAATGTCACATAATTAACAAAGTATCATTCCATATTTTCAAGTAAATATGCAACACATATTCAAATCACGCGCTCAACAATCATTTCACATATTCACAAATGAAATTGTATGATCGAACAAATAGTTATGGAATTTATAAGCCTTTATAAGCGGTAAATCTTACTCAATATCCTGAGATTCACTAAGTAAATCATATATATGCACGTATCTGAAAAACAATAATACTACAGATATAATCAATCAGCAAGACTGATATTGAATGTCAAGACTCAAGAGTAAACGACCACATGGTGTAACTGAAGATAGTCTTACTTCACTTAGACACCCCCACAATTCATCACGACCTACTCAGAAAAATAGTAGATCAATCATACACTTTAATTTGTAAACAAAATATTTAAATAACTCTCAAAGTAATTGATCATTTCTTCAATGAAGTTTTTCCATGTAACCTCAAATAGAACAAAACCTCCAACTTAACTACCAACATTTGACTAGTTTAGTAGTCAAGTTTTATGCGTTAAATAAGCATCAATCTTCAGAGTGCATAACATGATGATCAACATTCAACACAGATATATGTCAACGTAGACTAACATTTTGCGTATAAGCGTTACATAATTATACATAGAGCAACGTGCCCAAAAGATATTTAATGGTGTATGCAATCAATTTATCTTTTAGCTTTAATATTACGAAATATAAAATATTCACTTCTAATACCTAAACATGACAAGTACTTCACACAAGAAGTACATCCTTAAAAACTTATATATAAGAGATGATATAAAAACAGTACCATAATAGCAAATAAAAGGTAGAACACTTTCCTACTTCCCCCACATGTTGTCACATTATACACAAGTGACAACACAAATTAATACAACATTCACAAATGTCTGATAGTTATATTCATTCATTCAATCAAGTCATTTTGTAGAGTTGTATTTGACCCACTACAATATGTAATCTGGTTTCGTATAAATGGCAAAAAATTGCTAAAACCCCAAAATTCATTCAATATCAATTCATACTGAAAACAATTATGATACGAGTGAATTGTGTCAGATACAAATTTAATTGTATTTTAGAATACCACCAAACATTGTAAATATAATATAGTTTAGACTCAAAATTTTGAGTTACCATTTTGTCTAGCAAATATCAATCAAGTATACAATAAACATCACTATCTTTACGAAACTATTGAGTGTCGATTATACCATAATCATCACACACCCAAAAGTCAAGTACATAGTATCAATCCCACCACATAATATACTCGTAACATTATGGAACATAACATTTTAATATCTATCATAATGAGAAAAAATTCAACTTTTCAAAAGTTGTTATATATATCAAAATATACAACTGTACACATTTAGTGAGCACCACGTGTGAGTATAAACAAATTACTCTTGGATTACCTTTATAATACCCACTAATCCAAAAAAGATAACAAAGACGATATTCATTCTTTTTTTCAAGAAAAAAAAAATTAATGGTTAATTCAACTCGTCGTAGAAGATACCCGACAATGACATATCGAAATAAATTTCATATTTAGTAAACACCAAACAAATTCCGCATAATAACAACCATCAAGATTAATAGTACAACTCCATGTACATAACGTCATTATAAATTATTCTTTGAAGCCTGATTAGAGCGACAACAACACAATCCATTTCTCGAATAAAATGTGACCAATTAATATAACAAACAAAACTTAACGAACCATTTTCTTACGAATGCATTTGGTGAAACTAGTGGAGATACTACCTCATAATTCTCTTAAAAGATAAAATGCCACCTATCAAATTTAATTACGGAGTATATAAAACACTTCTAAATTATAAGTTGTGTCAATTAAAATTCTATCAAAATTGGACCCTTCATCTCACGTAGAAAATTACACTTGAGAGATAGAGTAATTTTAAATGACAAGTACAACACATACCACAATTCCATCTAACAACAACACACCAATAATTAAATAACCTTAAACAATAGTCTTTTGGCAAAAATAAGCAATATTATAATGGTGCAATTCGAACATAACTCTTAATCACTTAAAAAAAATATATATGTGATAAAATTTTGATATTGCATTTCGTGCCAAAGAAAACAAATCCCACATATGACAAAATCAATGAATTACTCTACAAACTTTGATAAAATCATATATAAGATCTCTCATCCAACATTTCAACATGACTAAAACTTATAGTGGATGACAAAATAAACATTGCAAGCATATTTTAATAGTAAGGTTGGCAAAAGTGCTTTAGGAAATGAATTTTGATGGTCTCATCTTGTTGTGTGTTATCAACAAAGGAAAACGTAATACAAGCACATGAGTTACACCATATATATATTCCAAAAGAGAAAGAAGTAAGGGAATACAATTGACGCGGGGTTTTTGTCGCCTTACCCCGGTCAAAACAAAATTTATAAACTCAACTACTAATGTAGTAGCGGTAGTCGAGGTCGATCCACAGAGAGGTCAAGGATTGAGTACAAGTTCGTCTTAAATTATAAGCTAGCTACGCAAATCATGAAGGAATTGATATTAAGCTAAGTAACTAAGCTAAAAACTAAATAAGTCAACTAAACTAACTAAACAAGTAATAAAAATAATGGTCTAAACAATAAGAAAGGCCTAGGGCTCGATTACACCACCAACAAGTTTCTTTCACATTCATAAGTCTCTTTAACTAGTTGTCAAACAATCGGTTTAAGAGGAAAACACCTCAAGATATCTCCCGCCCCCCTCCCGGGTTCGCGGTCAATACAAGTAGTCCCGATTACCTCCCTCCCGGGTTCGCAACCGGCATCTTAGGACACAACTAGAACCCACTCCCATGGTATCCTAGCGATGGTCTAAGTCCTTAGGTCCGCATCTAATTTCCCAATTATCCCCCTCCCTTTCCCAAGGGTAGGCTTCTAATTGAAGGTCAAGGGCACCCCACCTCGGTTCCCACTCCCATGTTCAACCTAAGTCGGTGAAACTAGCCAAGTGAAATAACGATAATCCCAAACCTAACCGGTTCCCACCGGTGGACAAGGGTCAAGGAGGAAGGTCAAGACACAAAAACCACAACAATACAAATTCCCTTAACCAATCTCAACCGATTATTCAACAACTCATAAAAACCGAGACGTAGTCATGTAAATAAACAAGTCGGGGTCTAATCGAACCCTAGTGAGATACTACTCACTAATCATTACTAAATTAACATAACACACATTATTAATTACTCTAAACATAATACTAAGCATTATAAAATACTAAAGACTAAAACTTTAACTAGTCTAATAAGATTAAATTAAATCTAGACACAACAAATACTAACATGTAAGGCAAACTTAAAATTACATCTATAAGGCCAATTACAATAAAGACATGAATTTTAACTAAATAACAAACCAAACAATAAATAAGAGAGACTAGAAATGAACAAGAAAGGGATAGAAATTATACCGACTTGAAGGAAATTGAAGACTTGAATTAAATAGGGAACCAAAATACATAAAAATCGAGTCTTGTAAAATAACTAGTAGATAAAAATATGAAGAAAAATGGTGTTTTAATGTAAACTACTCTACTCCTACTCCTACCCTTCTTTCTCCCTGCTCCTTCTTTTTTTTGGTTGCTCGTGTCCTCTGCCCAAAAACTCCTCTCCTCTTTTGTTTCCTACCCACTTTCTAAGAAGTCAAAAGGTGGGCTTGACTTCTTTGTTGTGTCCAAGCCCACGTGAAACATTTGCCCACAATCAAGAAATCAACAAGGCCCATGTGCACTTGATCCACTTAGATTATTTCGGTTTCCGCTCCATTAGGTACCTATAAAGTACAACGACGGAAGCAATACCCGAAACTCCGAGAAATAATATAAAATAACACTAACTAATGTAAGACGACTAAATTTCTATTTTATTCTAAAAGTCCGTGAATAATACTAAGTCGGGTTATTAATTAGACTAAATAAGATATAAAATGTGGGTTAAAAATACGTAAAATAAAGTGCTATCAAATCTCCCCACACTTATCTCTTACTCGTCCTCGAGTAAGCTCATAAACTAAGATAAAATGCATTTATTTGACAAAACAAACATAGAATTATAATAGCCGATATGAGACAATTAACGGGCTCACTCCGTCCCTTCAACTCACAACGAAACACCCATGAGGTAGAGTATCTCCTTGCAAGGCAAGTAGGGTCTTGCCAAAATTGCGAAATAACCAAACATTAAGCACATAACTAAACAAAATGGTCACTTCTAATCAAAATGTGTCACAATCCCTCATCAAGGCAACTAAGCAAATTCTAATTCAAAAGTCACAATTCTAAAATCCAATTCAAGCATAAAGGATAACAATCAAACACTCTAAAACCGACATTGTCTCATTGTGCATCTTCTAACCTTGGTTTGGGACTTGTCAAGGGGTAAGGTGGAGATGGAGCGAGATCTCTTCCGACATTAGAAACACTATAGACGAGTATGACTTTACTAGGGTCATCCCGACTAAACTTGGCGATATGGTAAAAGTGGATAAAGTGTAAAGTGAGCCTTTAGCAAATAAGTCATTTGAAAAATGAAATTGACCCCTTATTTGACTTATTTAATGAGAACGAGAGCCGACTCACCACCACTATCTTCCTTCCTCATGACTCGGTCAATTGGTAGGCCCTTTATGGTGATAAATCGAGGAGATAATTATTTCCAACCCTTTTTTTTTGGTGTTTTCCTTTTTTCTTTTCCTTCCTCTTTTTTCTCCTTCTTTTTTTTTTCTTTTTCTAAACCCTTTTTTTTTGTGTTTTCTTGGGGATATTTGTTTTGAGACTAGTTTGCATAAGATGAAAAGAACTCACTAATTATTGTGGAGTTGTATATTTTTTTTTGATTTTGGATGGAATAAGTGAATGGGTAGGTTTATGTGGTTTAATGTGGTTTCGCCAAGCGTAGAAGGTCACCTAAAGTCAAGTTAGTCAAGGAAACGTCACATCGGGAGAGGTGGCGATGGCAGTAGAAAGCTCACCCCTCAAACACCCCATGACACAAAATTAGACTATACACAATGCTAAAGTGTAGATTCAAGTGTTTAAAAATCATTCTTTTCACAAAATTTGAAAACTAGAAAAATGACTAAATCAAATAAAATAAGCAAAATTATTAAAAAGAAACTGCACGTTTTTGGAAATTTTTGAAATTTTTCACAATTTAAGAATTTTCACGATTATACACAATAAGTACAAGTAACCCTACACATGATACTACTAAGACAAGAAAAACAAACTAACACATAACAACACATAACCACACAACAACGAACACCACCAAAGTCAACCAACACTCCAAATCACATATTCACAAGTATCACACCACCAACATCCATACACAATCCAACAACAACCACTCCATCCAGCCAACAATAACAATCCTCCCCACACTTAAATGTGACATTGTCCTCAATGTCTAAGAACAAGGGAAGGTAAAAAGAGAGGGTGGGTAAAGGATATTACCATTTCAAGCTCGATCTTCGATTACTCCACTAAGTGAAACAATCTTCGATTCTTCAACTTATACCCACCTCCTTGTCGGTTCTTGGATCACAAGGTAGTACCTACACACAAGAAACTAAACAATCCAAAGCATAAATATGCACAAGAAGCTTGGGTTGCCTCCCAAGAAGCGCGAAATTAAGCTTGGTCCCGCCGAACCATCAAACAAACTTATTCACATCAAGACATCAAAGGCACTCAAGGCCCTCAAGAGACGATCAAATGTTTGAGCATGACCTACAAAGAAGCAAATGTAGCACCAAGAGAATATTACATAAATAAGCATCCAAGGAAAAGACCATAAGAACTTGCCAAGCTCAAGTTTAACATAATCCTTTTCATCTTTCCACCCTCCAACAACATCATTCCTCTTTTCAAAGTGAGCGGGTGGGGGCAAGTCTAAATCCTCAATTGAGCCATAAGTGTGAGTAACAGACGGTTGTAAGCAAGGAGGTGGATAGAAAAGGGGAGAAGAAAAGGCTAAGTCCACACTCTTAAAAGTGTCATCACCATGATTTTCCTCTTCACACTTGGCCATTTCATCCATAAAAGCGGCCTCTATTTCAACCAACTCACTCTCTGAAAGGTCAAACTCACAAAACTCAAGATAACTACTTCCACTACCATTTAAGGCGGCTTCGATAGCATCCACTTGGGCTTCCCAAGAATCCTCAATATGCTCATCCCAACAAGGTTTATCATCAAAGGGGTTTACATCACAAGAATCAAGAAAAATTTCACCAATATCAACACCCTCCTCTTCCATTAGAAAGACATCATCAACATGGGTGATTTCACTCAAAGCCTCTACCTTATCATCCTCCATGACCCTTTTCTCGTCAAATTCAATAAAAGACGGGTTCATTATCTCACAAGTAGCATGAGGTGATGAAGTCAAAGCACTTGGTTCACAATTAAGCATATACTCATCATCATCGTCATCCACCACATTCAAATTCACAAGGGGTGGGGATACATATGAAGAACATATATCAAGAACATGTTTCTCATCACCACAAAACTCATAAGAAGATGAAAACTCATGCATATCATTCACATTATCATGGAGAAGGGGAACATGAGATCGAACATAAGGCACATCCACAAGAGAAGAGAAGTCCACATTTTCACTTATAGCATCAAACATAGAATAATCACAACGTTCAACTCTACTTCGTGGTCCTCTCTTAAATGTAGCCCAAATAGAATTTCGATCCTCATCGGCACTAGCCATGGTCTCAATTAAAGCTCTAGCCCTTTCAACGCTCAACTTATCAAATGCCCCTCCGGATGATATAGTCACAAAGTTTCTAAGAGAAGGAAGCAAATTATCAAAGAAAAGAAGCATGATTTGGCAAGGTGAAATACCATGGTGGGGACACGCTCTCAACAAGCCCTTAAACCTAGACCAAGTCTCACTCAAAGTCTCAAACTCACCTTGTTGGAAATTATAAATTGCATGTTTCCTTTGGGAGGTTTTAGAGGAAGGGTAAAACTTGTTTAAAAAGGCTTGAGCTAAGTCATCCCAAGTGCAAAAGGTGCTAGAAGGGTGAGAATATAACCATCTCTTAGCTTCACCCTTAAGACTAAAGGGAAAAAGTATGAGTTTCGTGGTTTGTTCAGATACTCCCTCCTTCTTAACAAGGTCACAATTAGCTTCAAAAATCTCCAAATGTTCAATTGCTTCATCACTATCCAAACCACAAAAGACATCTTGTCGAATCAACTCAACAAGACCTACATCAAACTCATAATTAGCTTCCACAACCCCAATATTAATAGGTCGGTGAATATGAGTAAGGTTGGGTCTACAAAAATCCCGCATGCTAGGCATCACCATCTATGCGCAAAAAAAGTAACAATAAAGAGACAACTCACAAGAAAACAAGTAATGTGACACACAAGTAACATGCAACAAGTAACAAGTACGTAGCCTAACAAATCTAAGACTAAACTAATATCAATCCGTTAACTTCCCCGGCAACGGCGCCATTTTTGACGCGGGGTTTTCGTCGCCCTCCCCCGGTCAAAACAAAATTTATAATCTCAACTACTAATGTAGTAGCGGTAGTCGAGGTCGATCCACAGAGAGGTCAAGGATTGAGTACTAGTTCGTCTTAAATTACAAGCTAGCTACGCAAATCATAAAGAGAGTTAATATTAAAGTAACTAACTAAACTAATGACTAGCTAAGTCTACTAAACTAACTAAACAAGTAATAAAAATAATGGTCTAAACAATAAGAAAGGCCTAGGGCTCGATTACACCACCAACAAGTTTCTTTCACATTTATAAGCCTCTTTAACTAGTTGTCAAGCAATCGGTTTAAGAGGAAAACGCCTCAAGGTATCTCCCGTCTCCCTCCCGGGTTCGCGGTCAATACGAGTAGTCCCGATTACCTCCCTCCCGGGTTCGCAACCGGTATCTTAGGACACAACTAGAACCCACTCCCATGGTATCCTAGCGATGGTCTAAGTCCTTAGGTCCGCATCTAATTTCCCAATTATCCCCCTCCCTTTCCCAAGGGTAGACTTCTAATTGAAGGTCAAAGGCACCCCAACTCGGTTCCCACTCCCGTGTTCAACCTAAGTCGGTGAAACTAGCCAAGTGAAATAACGATAATCTCAAACCTAACCGGTTCCCACCGGTGGACAAGGGTCAAGGAGGAAGGTCAAGACACAAAAACTACAACAATACAAACTCCCTTAACCAATCTCAACCGATTATTTAACAATTCATAAAAACCGAGACCTAGTCATGTAAAATAAACAAGTCGGGGTCTAATCGAACCCTAGTGAGAATTCTACTCACTAATCATAGATATACTAATTAAAATTCTAGTAATTACTTTAAACATAATACTAAGCATTATAAAATACTAAAGATTAAAACTTTAAAGTAAAACAAAGATTAATTAAACAAACATAACAATAATTATAATACTAACTAAGTTCAACATTACTAATAACTAGATCTACTAAAACATTGTAATGAATATGAATTTAAAAAGTAAACAAAGAAGGAAAGACGAGATTTTTACCGATTAACATAAATGAGACGGAAAAGATATGAACTTTGAATAAAAACTCAATCTTTCGATCTTAGTCTTCATACAAAATCCGAGTGAAGTGAACTATTACAAGATTTGGGGAAGAATTAAAGGAAGAAATTAAATTACGATAATCTAATCTAGTAAGACGGATTGAGACGGTCTAAATTTCTAAGATAAAATAATCTATTCTAGTCTACTGCTACTCCTACTCTCTCCGTCTTCTCTCTTTTTGTTCTCCTTCTCTGCCCAGAAAACCCACACCCAAAATGAAGCCTCTTTCTTCTTCCTGTCTTTTTCGGCTCTTGTCCAAAACCAAGTGGGCCTCCCTTATTGGATTTTTCTTTTGGTGGTTGTCTCATGGTAAGGCCCAAGATGGGAGTTTCCTTTTCATTTAATGAATCAAGGCCCAAACTTGTATGATAAATCGGCTTCCGGATGCACTCTCGTCTTGACCCGCTTTTCTCACTCGGACTTAGTACCTATAAAATAAAAAAGACAAAAGCAATACCAAATTCCGAAATATAATCTAAAATTATACTAACTAACGTAAGACGACTAAATTTCTATTTTGTTCTAAAAGTCCGTGAATAATACTAAGTCGGTCACAAATTTGACTAAATAAGAGATAAAATGTGGGATAAAATTGGGTCAAATATTGAGTTATCATAACCAAGAGTTAATTATTGGCAGAAACGGAAAAAGAGGAACGCTAAGGGCACACGTCATTAACAAGGTTGGAAACCACCACAACCAACCCCACCAACGCCATCACCCAACCCAGATAATCCATACCCAAACCGATTCAACATCAATGACAAAATAGCAACACCAATGTACCGAAAAAGAAGAAAGATCATGAAGACGCCCAACACTTAATAAACGCTCGAAGCTCAGAAAACAACCAAAGAACACTACCCACCAAACACGAACAATGAAAAACTGCGACACAACAAAGACCACACAAAAACACAGGAAATATGAAGCCGAAAAACCGCACCAAACAGAAGAGACTCAGACTCGAAAGAAGATCCACAAATGCTCCCGACGACAACAACAGACAACAGAACCCGAGAGGGGCCCGACACCGACCCATAAAAAAGACCATGCATGTCCTCCATGAACCAATAGGTGGGGGAAAGGGCAAGGGAGAGGGGAACACCATATCAAATACATGAACATCCATACAAGGAGGAGACAACAACAACAACATAAAAGGGAGACAAACCGAAGAAGTGGGGGAAGGGGCGAGGGGAGGGGGAAACACTTCTCCGGTACCCCCACGGGAGCAGAAGACTGGATCAAACCCCGAAGACAAGACCCTGGAGCGATCGGGAAACAAGACGGACAACATGCATAGAAGATACACAACATGAGGAGGTAGGAAGTTTGGTCAAAAACTGAAGAGACGGAGCGGAGCGATGGCAAAATCCGTTGCTCACAAAGAGGTAGAATCAGTGCTGATTTCGTCATAAAAGAATCGGACCGCTGAAAATGGGCCAAAGAGTAGCCACATCTCCGGCGAAGGGTTGACGGATCAAAAGGGAGAGAGATGGTGATGGGGCGGCGGCGGCGGATCAATTAAAATAGGGTTAGTTTGAGGGTTTTTTTGAGAGGAAAATCTCTCTCTAAAGAGTTAGAGAGAGACTGAGTTTCTATGTTGTAATGCTACCTCAGAGAGAGAAGATAAATTGAATGATTGATTTTCATTGCCTTTTTCAGATTTTGGTTTGTTCAATATATACAACCTAGTGAATTTAATTCTATCACTATGGAAACTAGTACCTTAGCATTTCCTAGACTAATTGGTACAAAGAATAAGAGAAGGAACAAAGAATAAGAATAATGGTACATTTTCTAGACGGGTGCATAAAATAAGGACGATACATTGAATATCGTCCTAATATTAAACTTGAGCTATAAATCAACACCCTATAAAATATCCCTCATCTACTCATTATTATGATAAACGTAGATGAAGATAGAAAATGATATGAATTGTAATATAAGAAGAAGAAGAAAGATAAATACTCCCTCCGTCCGGGTCAATTGTTGTCCAATTCCTTTTTAGGGTGTCTTAGTCAATTGTTATCTTTTCTATATATGGAAGGTTTTGTATGAGTAATTTTATCACCTAATAGGACTATTGTCCACATGTCATTCACTAAGTGGAACCACAAATGGTCTCTCATTTCTTCCTTAGTCTTTGTGCTAAAATAAATGGACAACAATTGACTGGGACAGATGGAGGAATAATCAGAGCGGTTTTGTAGTGATGTATATGCTCAAGTTACATCAGTAATCCCCGATTAGTTTTGTGTTTATGATACAATTATAATACTCCGTATTATATATGTTGGGTTGTCAACTAACTATAACAACCCTTATAACCATTAACCACCTTATAACTAACTAACTAACTATGGGTTAGTTATACTCATACTCCTTTAGCCCCGATCATTACCTTTCATTCAAAATGCCGCTCATTAAGAATAAAAAAAAGCTAAATAAATGGCTAAGACGATGGAGAGAGTATTAATTTTAAGCTTACTGTTATATTCTTATCGAGATACCGTATGTTGTATAGAAATTATATTTGATTGATACATGAATAATTACAATGATACATCTAGGTATATATATATATATATATATATATATATATATATATAATATAATATAGTTATATATTATATATATACATATATATATATATATATATATAATTAAAGCTACTACTAAGGAGTGATTGTACAATCACCACAATGTATGCGCAAGTCACTAGCCTAATGGTTACAAGACTCTAGACTAATTGATAATTATACAAGACTCTAGACTAATTGATACAAGACTTTAGACTAGTTGTTAATTATGATTAGGTGGTGAATACAATGGATTGTTATTCTTGACAGCTCCCGCAAGATGGACTTCCGGTCAGCAAGGAGACCAATCTTGGAGACGAATTTAAGGAACCGAGCTTTGAGAAGTGGCTTTGTGAGGACATCGGCCAATTGATCATCGTCGGAAATGTGGTGAACTCGTATGAGTCCTATTTGTACCTATTCTCGAACAAAATGAAAGTTTAGGGCAAGATGCTTCATTCTAGAGTGGAAGACGGGATTAACGGAGTAATGTGTTGCTCCTAGATTGTCATAGAAAATTATTGATTAATTGTTGTTTCGTGAATGTCGAGTTCAGACATGAGGGATTTTAGCTATAGTATCTCAGTAGTTTCTGCAACGGCTCGAAATTCTGCTTCGGTAGAAGAGTGAGACAAAGCACGTTGTTTCTTAGAGCTCCATGAGATAGGGTTTCAGCCTAGATAAATAATTTAACCGGTGGTGGAGACATTATCATCTTTATCTCCGGCCCAATCCGCGTCACAGATGGCGTGAAGGTTTAGTGGCGTGTTTGGGGTTAAGATGATACCATGGTTGAGAGTGCCTTTAAGATATTGGAATAGGCGTTTTAGAGCGGACCAATGTTCCTCGGTGGGGTAGGCGATGGAAAGTAAGGCGATGGGAAGACAATTGCACCGATACCCACGTCTTCACCATCGTACCTTCATCCCTCTGAAAGTCCTAGTCTCACATTAACAACGACAATTTTCAACGGCTATAATTACGACATCTGGGCCGATGCCGTTCGCAACGGCCTAGATGCCAAGAACAAATTGGGACTAGTTGAAGGCACGGTTAAGAAGCCTGTGACAGACCCACACGATGAGAACAATATGGAAGCTATAACGTGGCGACAATGCAATGCCATGGTGAGGTCTTGGCTTCGCAACGTTATCGATCAAAAATTACACCCAAGTATTACGTTTTCCGCTACTGTGCACGGGATATGGAAGGAGTTGCAGGAGCGGTTATCGATGGGTAATGCACCGAGGGTTCACCAAGTGAAGCAAGATCTTAACAATTGCGCGCAAGGTAAAGACTCAGTTGTTGAGTATTATACTCGTCTAAAAACCATATGGGATGAATTGGCAACTCACAGTCGAGTCCCAACTTGTACCTGTGGAGCAGGAGCAACTTTGGCTAAAGAAAAAGAGGAAGAAAAAGTCCATCAATTTCTCATGGGTTTGGACAATGTTCTTTATGGGAACATTCGCACAAACTTATTGATGAAGGATACTATTTCCTCGCTGAGTCGAGCTTATACTATTGTGCTGAGAGAAGAAAGACATGCTGCCGTCACGCGTGCAAAGGAGAAATCAAGTGATGTGGCGATGGCAGTAAATCAGAACAGTGCAGGCAGTGGAATAACAAGTCCGCAAAACACTAATGATGCTCATGTTCAGTGTACTTATTGTACCAAGTTCTACCATACTGAAGACAATTGTTGGGAGAAGCATAGTTACAACAACTCGGACATGGCAGAGGACGACGTGGTGGTCGTGTCTCAGGACGAGGAGGACGGAGCTACTCGAATAATTTTCAGGTAGCCAATGCCGCGAATACAGGAGATATGGAGCCATCATCAAATTCGAATGTCGCACAAGATGTTGAGGAATTGAGGAACCAGGTCGAGCAACTAAGAAGCCTATTAGCAACAAAACCTTAAGGTAGTTCAAAATTAACAGGTATGAGAAATAAAATTCTTGGTAATTGGATGCTTGATAGTGGTGCGTCGCATCACATTACATGAAGACGTGACTTACTCGACAACATTTGGAAAAGCGAACCCTCGCGTGTTGGCTTGCCGGATGGGTCTCACATAATTGCCAATGAACATGGACGAGTTCTTGTAAGCCGTAACTTTGAACTAAAGGACGTGTTATACGTCCCGTCTTTGACCTGTGATCTCATATCCATATAACAATTAATAAAAGGAAATAACTGTGTTGTAACGTTTAATTCTAACTTTTGTGTTATCCAAGACCGATCCACAAAGACGCAGATTGGACGGGGTGAGCACAAATATGGGGTTTATTATCTGACCGGTGATGAAGAAAACTTTGCTGCAGGGACGAGCGTTGATGGTAACGCACAACTTTGGCATAGAAGGCTTGGCCATCCCTCTACTTGTATTTTCCCTTATTTTTCGTCATTAGTTGGACACAATTTAGCCTTGAATACTTGTTCTTATTGTGACTCCTGTTGTCGCGCAAAACAAACGCGTTCCGTTTTTAAACTTAATAATAAAAGAAGTGATGTTTTATTTGCCTTCATTCATTGTGACATTTGGGGCCCCTATAGGACACACAATTTGTCGGGAGCACATTACTTTCTTACCATTGTTCATGATCACAGTCGGGGAGTATGGGTGTACCTCATGAAAGATAGGGGAGAAGTTGGGAATTTGCTTAAAGCCTTTTGTAACATGACTCACAACCAATTTGGTAAGCGAGTCAAAATTATACAAACCGATAATGGGTCAGAATTTTTGTCGGGTACTATGAAAGACTACTAAGCTGAGCAAGGAATTATTTTTCAGACCAGTAATGTCGACACCCCACAACAAAAAGGAAGGGTAAAGCGCAAACATAGACACATTCTCGAGAAAGCTAGGGCGTTGCGTTTTCAGTCCGGCTTCCCTTACAATTTTGGGGAGAGTGTGTCGTTTTAGCATCATATTTAATAAATAGAACGCCTACCCGTATACTTAATGGCCGAACACCTTTTGAATTAATATATGGGAGCAAACCCAATCTCGATAATTTACGAGTTTTTGGATGTCTTTGTTATGCTCACAACAAAGATAGGGCGAGAGATAAATTTGGCGAGAGAGGGAGGCGATGTATTTTCATTGGCTACCCACGAGGGAAGAATGGCTGGAGGTTGTTCAATTTAACACAACGTCGATTCTTAGTATCACGAGATGTTGTCTTTTATGAGAAGGTGTTTCCCTTGATGGGAAACGAGCAGAAAAATGAGCTATCCAGTGTTGATTTGAATGCAAGAAATGAAGTTGAGCAGGTAATTGTTGGGAATGACCAGTATGTTGATTTCCCTGATCATATGTCCCTGCCAATCGAAGAAAGGGGGAGTAATTCCCCTGCTGCCATACAAACACTTGCAGACGACGAGGTTGAGAACACCCCTACTACAATCCACATACCTGAGGACGACGAGAATGAAAACAGTCCAGGTACCGTGGCTATAACTGAGAATGAGAAGCAGCGTTTTGGACGAGGAGCTCGAGAACGATTTTAACCGGCATTGAAGAAAGATTACGTGTGAAAATTGACACGGGCTATAAACCCTATCCAAACTGCTCAAACCGTCACGTCTACCGTCTCAAAGAAAGGTACGCGATATATTTTAGCAAATTATGTTGCAACTAGTTGTTTTTCTTCTTCCTACAAGAGTTTTCTTGCAGTGATTGACTCCATTAAGGAGCCATCTTATTACCACGAGGCGGCAGCAAAAATTGAATGGCATGATGCAATTAATAAAAATATTACGGTCCTAAAAAATAACAAAACATGGGCCGTTGTCGATCTACCAAAAGGAAAACAACTGATCGGGTGTCGATGGGTATACAAAATAAAGCATAGCGCAGACAAGACTATAGAACGATACAAGGCACGATTGGTGGCACAAGGCTTCACGCAAATAGAGGGAGTTGATTATCACGAAAATTTTGTTCCGGTCGCAAAAATGACAAGCGTGAGATGCCTTCTTGCTGTAGCCGTTGCCAAGAATTGGATAATAGAGCAATTGGATGTGAACGATGCTTTCCTTCACGGTGGTCTAAGCGAGGAAGTTTATATGAAATAACCCCAAGGATATTGAGCTCAAGGACCAAATAAAGTGTGCAAATTGTTGAAGTCACTTTACGGGTTGAAACAAGCTTCACGAAATTGGTTTTCAAATTAAAGCTAACCGGTTCTTTGACCTCTTACGGTTTTGTGCGGTCACTAGCCAACTATTCTCTTTTTACATACAACAATGGAATCTTGTTCATTGGAGTACTCGTGTATGTTGATGACATGATCATCGTGAGTAACAATATTGATGCTTGCACACGGCTAAAGCGTTTTTTGGATCACAAATTTGGAATCAAGGACTTGGTTCGATTGAAATACTTTCTTGGAATCGAGGTGGCAGCGGGACCTAAAGAACTTTTTCTTAGCCAACATAAATATGCAATGGACATTATTAAAGAAGCAGGTATGGAGGGCGCGAAACCCATCGATACACCTATGTCACCAAACCACAAACTCGCGTTGGCAGAAGGGGAAGAACTTCACGATCCTATGAGATATAGAAGGTTGGTTGGCCGTCTCGTGTACTTGACTATCACTAGGCCGGACTTAGTCTATGTCATACATATCCCTTCACAGTTTGTGCATTCACCGAGGAGGGAGCATTTCGACGCAGTTCTACGTGTCATTCATTATGTGAAAGGAAGTCCGGGCAAGGGTATTATTTTAAGCAAGACTTAAAATTTACGTCTTCATGGTTACACGGATTCCGATTGGGCTAGCTGTCCTTTAAGTAGGCGGACCTTGACGGGTTTATTTGTAGCTCTTGGTAGCTCACCAATCGCGTGGAAGGCTAAGAAATAGATTACGGTCTCGAGATCTACCGCCGAGGCCGAATACCGAGCAATGGCCGGTTTGACCAGTGAACTACTTTGGCTAAAATCTTTTCTTGGTTCGCTTGGAATCGTTCATGATGGTCCTATGCAAATGTTTTGTGATAACCAGTCTACCTTACATATTGCCAAAAATCCCGTGTTTCATGATCGTACGAAACACATAGAGATTGATTGTCATTTCATACGCAACCATTTGCTCGGTCAAACCATTTCCACGTCTCATGTGCGAAGTAAGGACCAAATAACTGATCTTTTCATGAAAGCACTCGGGCGTGATGCATACACGTATTTGCAGTTCAAGTTGGGCATAGGATTGCCCAGTGCTCCAACTTGAGGGGGAGTATTAGAATTATATTAACAATATCTTTGTATTATATGTAATATTCTAGTGAATATTTTAGAGTTATTTAGTTACCATATTTTTAGGGTACTAGTTGTATATATGCATTCCCTTTGTACGTAATTATTCGAGTGAGAAATATAACATATAATTCTTCTCATAATTACTTTGTCACAACACCCCACCATCATTTTCTCAATATCTTGCCTCCCTGCCCCCCGCCAAACAGTTTCCAACCAATCCCGTACCCCTCCACTTCCCTCACTAGCGCCACTCTTCTCATCAACACCAAGCCCCTCCCACACTTCTTGAGCCACCCAACAATCCCGGAAAAAATGAAGACTCGACTCTATATTAGAATTACAAAAAGGACAAAAGGGATAATCACCTCAATATTTGATTGTCCATAATTAGAGCTGGCAAGTCTGACACAATCCGAGTGAGCCGTTAAGAATCCGACCGGATAGAACCCGAAAATATTGTGGCCCAAGATCGACCCGATGACGCGTCGTTTAAGATAGACCTGAAACCAAAACCGACCCGGTCCGAGATGACTCGTAACCCGAGTAAACCCGATACATGTTTTGGCCATACCTGACTCGAAAAGGACCTGGCCCAAAAACTAACCTTACATTAACGAAAAGTCAGGGTGATAAAGACGAAATGGTAACTTGAAAATAGATATTGTCCATTTGTATAAAACATACAAAAATATAAATAAATAACAATTGACAAATACACCCTAAAATAAAAAAAAATAACAATTGACCGAAACGAAGGGAGTAATATCCAGGCTTCTAGGCTTGTTACAAACTGTCAGGTTGTCATGCTGATTGTGCATCATATCCAGGCTTGTTACAACCTTCTCCTATTCCATAAGAAGTATGGTGGACATATCCATAGACTTTATTACTGGTCTACCTAAGTCTAATGGCAAAAATGTCATATTTGTGGTGGTAGACAGAGCAAGAGTGCCCATTTTGTGGCATTAGCTCACTGCTCACCCCTTTACAGTAGTACAAGTGGCTCAGGCATATTTGTACAACATATTCAAGCTAAATGGCTGGCCTATAGGTATTAAGAGTGACACAGATTAAGTGTTTCTTAGCTAGTTTTGACAAGGATTATTTTTGTACATGGCAATGAATTCGGCTCTCTTCAACTTATCACCCCAAAACATATGGGCAAACAAAGGTGGTGAATAGATGTCTGTTCAGTTAAAAATACCGCAAGCGTACGAGTCTATTGTAGATGCTTACGAGTCGATCTCAGGGAAGTAAAGTTAAGTACTAGTCGATTTAGATTATACTTTAGCTACGAGGAATCAATAATAGAGAATTAGCTAGACTAAATTTATAAGCAAATAACAACGATTTTAATCAATAACTAAAAGATCTAAGGTCCGTAGTCTCGTTATAGGTCGACAAGCTCTACTAAGGATGAATAATTACCAAATCACTACTCGGATTAGACACTACCTAATTTGCTATTAACAACTTTTCCGAGCTAATTAAACTCCCTAATATTGATCAACCTACCTACTTCCATAAGCAAATTAAACCAAGTAGAGGCATTAAGTTGATAGTTAAGTCCTAATTATCAATTAGACACTTCCATGAATAACTAATAATCAAAGATGAGATTAATGTTCTAAACTAAACCGTCTTGCTTCCACAAACTGATTTAGCTTTAACCTATTATTAGATGATGAACTTGGTGGATAGATCCCGTCACAAAACAATTCTCAATTCCCATTGAACAATTAACTTGCTCCTAGATTCATTCAATCAAAAACAACAATCACTACTAAATGAACACGGGTTTGTGACAGAAATTCCCGTCACAAACGAGGCCAAACCGTCAGAAAAAGCGCTTTTGTGACGGAATTTCCGTCACAAAAATCTGTCACTCTAAATCGTCACAAAAAGAGGAATTGTGATGGAATTTCCGTCACAAAACATATTTGTGACGGAATTCCCGTCACAAGACAAAAGTCGAGGTCAAGCTCTTGGTCAACGAAAGTCAATATTTGTGACGGAATTTCCGTCACAAATTATGACTTTTGTGACGGAAATTCCGTCACACATATTGTAATACCCGTAAAATCCGTCAATAAAATATAAAGGAGTTTATAAAAAAAAAAAAATAATAAAGATATTTATGAACCTAAAATCAATAGGTGATAAAATGGAAAAATTGGTAATAATGTCGAGTCGCTAAATTTAATAATCAACTTTATCGTCACACATTGAGAATAAATGATAGTAAAATACAATCCTTAAATAAATTCACCCATGATAAAACAAGAAAGAACATATATAATTCTGGTGTCGATAATTGGTGAAATTGTATTGCATTTCGAAGTTGCATAAATCACCGTCTCGCGCATCTTTTTCATTCGCGCGAAAACCCGACTCAAACACCAAATCCTAGTTGCCATAATGAGGGAAATAGACCCCTTCCCCATGCTTGTGCCGCCCTACCTACACCTCCCCCTTCCCAACACTTTTCTTTTTGTCTTTCCCATAACCACTCTACCTACACCTTCTCTTCCCAACACTTCTTCTTTTACCCTTCCCCATAATTCCTCCTATTTACTCCTCACTTCACCTCCCACCAGATTACCATTCAAAACAAGCATCAACAACAAAAAAAACAAAGTATAGAGAGAGGGAGAGCAAAGAGGAACCAAGAAAAGAGAAGAGAAAGAAGAAAAGGAAGCTAGGAGGAGGATCTTGCCTATACACAAAGATCTTCACCTTGTAAGGGCTAAAATACTAAACTCTTAGCATTTTATTATCATTCAACACTTAATATTGAGTAAAACAAACCCTTAAATGAACAATAAGAGTCTTCATACATGCATGCAAGAACCTATACACGTAACAATCATCAAAGTGTCAAATCCGGAGGTTGATAATTAACAGAATAAAAATCCTACTTAGACTTGTGTTATTGCTATCAAAAAAATATGTGTTGTAGGTCTTCCTGTCTATAATAAGTGTCCAAAATTTGTCATAATACCATGAGTCGTTTGCAAATTAAAAATCATACAAAAAGAACATGATTCTGGACAATCAAATCTGCTAGTCCCAATATTTGTGTCTTAAAAAGTAAATTAAAGGATAAATAAGGACAAACCCTTTTACCACAATGAACTATAATGAATATAGAGAATATTAGGCCCTGGAATCAACTCATTTGAATTTCTAATATTTGTAATCCACTTAAGAACATTTTGTGACTCATATTCTGACCACTGGTTCAAGATCCGACCAATAGTACATCTTAAACCTATTTTTGGCTAACATTGTATAAACATAAAAGTTGGTAGACTAAATACTAGACCTAATGGAGTTGGTTTAGTCCAATAATATTAAGTATTTGGTTTTATATGATTTTTTCAACACAAAATGACAATCTGGAAATCTGATAAAATATTGTTCTTTAAATCGATAGTTGAGAATCTACCTTTTTCGAATAGACCACTAGTAGATAAAGTTATACTAAAGATAAATTCTTGATATTTGACTATGATAAACTTTAATGAAATAAATGCATGTTGGACTTTTGTAAACCCATATTTCGACTATTTAAACACTCGAACCAGCCCAAAACTTTCTGTGACTCGGAAACCGTCACGTTTTACTAAACAGAAATTTCAGAGGTCTTAGAGTCGTTTTTGGACTGCTAGTATTTGACACTTAAAGTTGAAGTACATCTTAAAGAATCCAAACTCACTGATATTACCCCAAAAAGTTAAGTAACGAAAGAGTTATGACGTTTTGAAGTCACTGTTCAGAATCTGTAAAACCGTAAAGTATGTATAAGATAGTAAACTTGTGTAAACCAAGTGTATAAGCTATAACTTGTTAAACCAAAAGCACCAACTTGATAAAATACTCTTAAATATTCTGATCATGAACGTATTTTGCTTTCTTAAGAATAAACTTGGAACAAAACGTTAAAAATGGAAACATAACAAAAACCGAGTAAAATGCATAAAATCAATTGAACTAGTTAATAACCGTCTGGAATAATTTAGTAACGAGTACTTTATGTATATTGTAGACTCGGGATTTGTAGAAGAAGCACTTTAAACTTCTAGACCAGCTCATAAGGTAAGGGAAACGCTTGTCCATAAACTATTCTTGAAATATTGAGTATTGTTTCAAATGTTGTTTGGTGTATAATGTTTATAATGGTTGTTATTATAAGTTTGGATTATCGTGATGAAATATTTAAAAATAATTGATGTTATTCCATCCTTTGAAGTGTTGAAATATAATAAAGGACTCATAACTTTTAAGAGTTTGAAAACCAAAACCGTTTGATCTTTTGTACAAGTTATGGAGATGGTTAATCTCAAGAAATGGATTTAATTGTTTGGAAAGGGTTTTGATTTTTGGTTTGAACGGTTTTGGTAGAGGGGTAGGTTGTTCCCAAATAATAAAAAGGGGACCTCCTATACAGAGCTTTTGGTGGGGGTTAGTTGATCGAGACCCCGTCCTCTTATCTTCCTCCTTGGGGTTGGCCCTTGGAGGGGTGTGCACACTCGGGATTTTTGGACAGTTATTGTACATGGTTTGGTGAACCCCGTCTTATCCGGACTAGGGCGAGGGGATCCTCTCCATACGGCCTCTATCCATTACTTACTAAAGAAAGTGAAGAAATGTTTTCTTCGAAGGAAAGTGTTTTAAGATTTGGAAGGACTAACTATTTTGGATCGGATTTCCTTATTTAGAAACTTGAACTTCTCAATGATATTTTACTTTCTTATGAATTCTAAATTTAAGTAAAACTCTTATTTACTTTTGGACTGTTTACCTTACTCAACATTATTGTTGACCCTCTTTTGTTTTTGTCCTTAATTGGAACTGCTATGACCACTATTGTGAGAGCAGATCGTGTGACAGGTAATCCAAGGAACTAGGAGGTGGGAACCACGGGAGAGCGTGCGCGTTATTGGTTTTTTGGAAACCAATGTTTAGACAATTATCTTTATTTTGCATCATCAAACTTATTCGCTTCCGCAAGCATTTGGATTTGGTTGTAATCGGATTTTACTCTTTGGTTTTTAATTCACGTGGACATTTACCCCTTTGAATTACATGATTTAAATACTTCTACTACAATTGGTTCAAATGTGACACATCCATGTTCCGAATTTCACATGAAAACTCTATTTTTAAATATAACGGATTATGGGGGTGTTACACATATTGACTTTCGTTGACCAACAGACTTTTCTGGTCAACATAAGTCAATTCCGTGACTTATATTGACTTTTGTGACGGAAATTCCGTCACAAATATTGACTTTTGTGACGGAAATTCCGTCACACATATTGAGTTTTGTTGACCAGAAAAGTCTGGTGGTCAACATAAGTCACATTTGTGACGGAATTTCCGTCACAAATATTGACCTTTGTGACGGTAATTCCGTCACAAATATTGACTTTCGTTGACCAGAAGTCAATATTTGTGACGGAATTTCTGTCACAAATTAACCCAGTAGCTGCACGAAACAGCTGGTTTCTGCCAGCCACAATGCAAAATATGCATTGTTTTACATCGACAAATCCTGCAATAAATGACCGCAAGGCGGGAATCTAAAAAAAACACGTATCAACACCAAAAATCACAATCAAATCCTCATTTATATAAACTTAATGGGTCATACAAACAACCTGGCTATTTCAAGTTTACACAATACATTTAAGTGAAAGGTTTATGGTTCATACAAACAACCTAGCTATTTCTAAGCTAATGGATCTACATGACCACTAAATCCGTGATTGTCATCGGTGAAGTCATCCCTACGATGTGGTTGAGGGATCCCCGAACACGTGTTGTTGCCCCCGGAAAAATTAAACCTCTCTCTCATGAACGCCTCCATGCGTTCTTGTCTCTCTTGAGTGGCTTGCATATCCATTTGCATTTGACTCATCATTTGCTCTTTCAATTGTGAATTCTCCTGTGAGAACTAAGCAATAATTGACGGTGAGTAAGATGAACCAGAAGGGTGATGCCTACCTCTAGTAGGCTCGAACAACTGCGAAGCCGCCGATCCCAACCCGAAGAACCTCGATCTATCGTTGTAACCCCCAACCACATCATTGTACACTTCAAACGGGTCTCGTGGGGCTCCGGTAGGTGTTGGCTGACTCATCTTATGTTGGTACGCCTCCTGAAAATCAACAAAAACAAAAAAATAATTATGACTTATATAAAATAAATAATACCAATCTAAGGAAAGAAGAAAAGTAAAAAGAAAATGCATGAGAAAACTTACGTTCGTCTCTGATGCTCGGGGGCTAACTCATTCTCCATCCTTCTTTTTCTTCGACTTCTCCATGAGCTGGTACAGGGTGGCATTGCCACCCTAAAAGAAGCGATAAAACATAATAATTAAAATAATTTCGGCAATAATTAACGTACCTCAAACTATAAAAATTAAATAATAATTAAAATACTTACTAATTCCTTAAAAACGATAGCCGAACTCTTCCGGCGGCCAAGAGTGTGGGTTCCCAAAGCTTTCCCGTCTACCCCTCCCGACCTTCTATTTGTCTTATTCACATTTGATTGTTTGACAAAGTTTGGATATTCGCTCATTTTCTTCACCATCTCCCAATGAGGTCCCGGTAGCCACCACGACCTCTTCTTTGCTGTAGCGGCGCTAGAGACTAACTGGGTAATCCGCCTCTTCACCCGAGGCTCCCACTCACCCCGAAGGTTATACCCTCGGTCATGTGGCCTAATATGTTTCTGCTACACAATCAGCCGTTGTTAGTACATTGAGTAGATTAAAATTTTAAAAAATAAAATTAAATTCGAAGATGAAAATCTTACCGCAAAATAAGCGAACATCTTGTTCCGCTTTGTCTTGGACGCATCACCCCATTTGGTGACATAGTCATCATCGTATGTACGGGTGAACGACCAAGTCACGTAATCGTTCACCGTTTTGTCGTCCCACCTAAAAAACACACACGTCAATTTAAATTAAAACTTAAATTAAACCGTACGTATAAATTAAAACATCACCTACTAAAATGGATAAAAAAACACAACTTACCAAACACCCAAGGTAGGGTCATATGAGAGAATAATCACCATGATTTGATCGTTCTCCTCCACCGTCTGTTCCTCGGTGTTTGGTGGGGCGTTGTCGTCGACACCCTGGTGCTCTGTCTCATTACCTGCCATGTTTACTAACTATAAAAATTGTTGTTAGTCAAAAATAATCGTCGGCAACTAATAATGCAAGTATAAGTCAATTACTTTTTTTTAAGAAGGATGAACCTAAAAATTTTCAATTCATAAAAAAATAGTTCTATCAAGATTGTACAATAGGCTTAATTGAAACAAAATTCATACACTTTGATTAAAATAGGCTTAACATATGAAAATTACAACTAAAATCATTCACTATCACTAGCATTATAATTACGAATCGAAAGATCTTATTCATCATCATCAAAAAAGAGCAATCCGTCATTATCTTCCTCTACTTCCTCTTCTTTTTCTCCAACATCGCTTTCATCTTTGTCCTCTTCTTCCCTGACGTCCTTGGAGTATTCCCCTTCCACCCTCTCGACAATAACCACATCATCATATTCACCCTCACTCTCAGTGTCTTCCACCACAATAACTGGCGAAATTGAATGATCATTGACAACCTCATCTTCTTGGAAGACAGTTTCATCGACATGAACATCAACATGTGATCTTGCCTTAATTTTAAATACCGCAGACCATTGATTACCTTTCTTTGTAGTTGGATATGGAGCGTAACAAACTTGATCAGCTTGATAAGCTAACACGAATGGGTTATGTCTGCGAAGTTTCTTTGTGTGATTTATATCAACAAGTCCGTATACCTTGTGGATATTAAGTCCTTGGGGAGAATTATCCAATTCAATATAAATATTTATCTAAATCCGAGATACCAATTAGGTAATCAAAATTAACAATTCAATTCATGCTTGTCATCCCTACAACAATCCTACGAACCCTAGATGACAAATTACTCACTCATAATAAAAGAAGACAGACAATTCATAATTAAAACAATATAAGACATAATTAAAAAAAATAGATGAAAGAATACTTGTAATTAAAGAACCTGAATGTTGAATAGAACAAAATCAAATTGCAATAATTCAAAGAGCAAAGTAAATAAATCTTAATCTAGAGAGTTTCTTGTAATTAGGGCTAATAATATCCTAAGCATAAGATAAAAACAATGTGTGTAAAACTAAATATCAAAGAGCTTTTTAATAATAGGTCTTTTATTTGAACTTGGAAACTAAGCTAAATTGGAGTTTCCAAAACTCGGGTAGCATAGCCGCAGGTCCCCCCGCCCGGGTACAAAACATCCCCGCCCGGGTGAGTACTTCTGCCCAAGTATGGCTTCAAGTGTCAATATCCCCGCCCGGGCCGGGGCTCATTTTACCCCCGCCGTGGGAGATCTTCTTATCTTCTCTTCTTCATAAAATACTTCAATCTATAATGCTCATGGGGTCTAAGCCTTTGTCCTTCATTCCAATGTCCGAGAACTCGTTTCTCATCAATCCTATCATGGATACCTTTCCAAAGATGATTCGTTTTGACCTGAAACAAACACGAAACATACCAAAGCGTAGTATATATCGAAACATGATGAAACCATGCAAATCTAGCCTAAAATCATATCAACGGGAGTCAAAATAAGCTTAATTAAGCTACTAAATACACGTAAAATAAGCACTTAACAATGTCTGAATGTAATACTCCGTGCATGGGGTGCCCATGAAAAGGTTCATTGATAGGCTTAAAATCTAACTAGTGCTTAAAGGGATTGCAAGTATTACTCATATCAACAAAGTGCACTTTCTTTTCTGCTTATCCATGCAAAAGAACTCAAAAGTTAAGCATGTTTGACTGAGAGTAGTCTTAGGATAGGGCGACCTCCTAGGAAGGTTACCGGGATGAGCATAAGTGAGGACAAAATGCGCTGAAAAGGACCCGTGTTGATCTATGGGCCATGTACACAACCTAGCGAGCTCCCGACCCAGGGTTTGGGTCGGGGTGTTACACTGAAAGCATACTTGAGATGTGTATGTGGGGATAAACCTAAGGTTTGAAGTTTATGCTTGCCACTCGGTGAATGGTGGTTTAACACTCATTTACAATCAACCCCAATATTTACACTCGCCTTACCTATCATGTGAATCAGAAGTAGAAGAAATTTATAGGTCATCACAAGCAGAAAAATTTATAGGTCATATCAAAAGAGAGAGAAAATGATTTTAATGCTTAAGCAACACCTAGTAAAAGCACTACAGGTCAGATTGAAACAACTGTCAAATAGACATAAGACAGACATGGAATTTTCAGTGGGAGATTGGGTATGGCTCAAACTCCAACTACATAGGCAAGTTTCTGTACAACACATGACTAATCAAAAAGCTAGCTTACAAGTATTCACGACCTTTTCAAGTAGAGGCAAGGATTGGACAGGTTACATACAGGCTTAAGCTACCTGATACTGCTCAAATACATAATATTTTTCATGTGTCACAATTGAAGAAATTTGTGGGTGCATTGCCTATTGCTATACACATTCCCTCTTGGCTTCATGGACAAATTACACAAAACGTCTTACAACCTGCTGCAATTTTGGAGAGAAAAACTGTCAAATTTTAAAATGGAGCTCAAGTACAATATTTGGTTCAATGGGAAGGATTTGCATAATTTGAAGCTACTTGGGACTTTGGGAGCATGCTCTTGCATTTGAAGCAAAATATCCGGGCTTTAACATTCATGGTGTTAATAATGGGCTTGAGGACAAGTCACTTTTGATGGAAAAACTATATTGTAGAATACCCAATTTGTTATCAAATCAGTTGTAATATCTCTTAAGTTGGTTAGAGTCGGTTAGAGTGCTTGATAGATGTCATCGGAGTGACAAAGTTAGTTGTATAAGTACATGATGTTAGATTTAATCCGAATAGAGACCATAAACTTCATACTAAATTACTCGGTACATACTAGATGTGGAAGCGTACCTTATTATATGACGAAAGGTTGGGATGAACCGTTTGAAGGGACGGTCTTCGGGATTGGGTCTTCTATTAGACACACATATTATAGGGATCTCTCTACTGATGAGAGGCGAGAAGATTAGGTTATTGTGTGCTACCATGGACCATAACCCAGGTGACTTTATATAATCTCCTTAGTCTAATGCGCCCATCATGCATTAGAAAACCTAATGGGTATCTACACTAGTAGAAAGTCTGGCCCATACTTTTTAAGACGTATAAACAGTAAGCCCATATTTTATATACCGTAGTAGATCACTTTATATTTGGGCGTAACTTAATAGATAACGCATAAATACAATTACTACTGAATTAGTAATTTGTCCACATATATTATTGTATTAGGCCCATATTTCTTACAATCTCCCACTTGGGCCAAATACATTCATATATTGTGACACCTGATAATTGTATTTACAATAACCTTATGAGCTCAAAAATGCTATCAACAAACTAACCGTCTTAAGCAATTCGGTCCATCAATTATATCAACACAGGATCAAAGCGGCCTTTGCTACAGTTTATCGTAGCAGGACCCTCATTGGTCACATATGCTAATATAACCAACGACATGAATCGAGCATGGGAGTGTAGCATAGAAATAGCATCCGAATGTGATCCAAATATGCATATTTCCAACTGGTCCACCTTAGTGAGATCAACCATAATAATACAGAGTGAAACTGGAAACCGAAAACCTTATTTCTGCAGAACTTTAATAACCGTAATCTTTAATGTGTCTAACATGACAAACTCCCACTTAAACTGAATTTCCTTAAAACCGAAACACCCATTTGAGCAATGAGCTCAAGAAAGACCTCGGGTGGTAATTTATTAGTAAGCGAATCTGCAAAATGGAGTTTGTATCAACATGTATAATTGACACCTTTTCACTCTGAATGTTCCTTAAACAATACATCACTTGTATTGTATTAGAAACTATAACAATTGTCACATTTGTCCAAATTACTTAAGTGGTCTTTCAATACCGTACTGAATTTGCAGCCTAGTGACAAATGTTCATAACCAACTAGGAGTCGAAATACTGAATGATCTCAACCTGAATTGATCTCCTATAAGTAATGTTTTGTTCTAAATGTAAATGACAAACAATACGTTTGGCTGCCCTTAGTGGATCCAAGATCCGAATCTGTATTGCCTTAATATCTGTCAAACTGTAGAATGTATGCAATATCCAAACACATACAAACTAAGTAAATAACACATTACTTAAACACGTGAAATAAAACCTGAAACACGTGAATTTAAGCATCACTGTATATGATGAATATTTTCTTTAGGGCATGTGAGACTAAACTGGTCTCCTTTACTGAAAGGGTAATTACAAGAAATATTTACTAACTCCCATTGAATCTTGAGTATATACAATCATCAACCACATTCATCAAATATCAAATAAGATGACAGCCTGGAAGATTTGTATTCTTTATGACAGAAAACCTTACTTGGGCTATATTGGATGAATTACCTTAATTTGCAAAACATCTACTTTGTATATATAGAATCAAAGTTTTTTGTTACTGCATTGAATAGTTTCATCAATGTCACCATTGAGAAACAAATCTTTAACATTCATCCAATGTAACTGAAAAACCGAATATGCCAAAATATCCTTATAATCATTGCTGACAAGATGAAATAAATTGTTACATTACCTTTTGAACCCTTCTTGGTAACAAGTAAATACTTGAAACCAATATATTGCACAACTTTAGGTAATGGAACAAGGTCATAAATATCATCGTCCTTTAAATGACTCATTTTCTTTATGACATCAATCCACCTATATGAGTTAGGACCTTCAATGGTTTTGGCAGAAGCTGATTGATTCAACTTCTCTCATTCCATTATCTAACTCTTATTGCAACTTGTTAATCCGTCATTACATTATTCTCCATTTTAACCATATAGGAAAACAATGTAATTAATGTAGTTGCATGTATCCTTATTAAGTGGATCTTCTAAATAATTAGTTCTTGAGATATTTGAGTTTGTTTTACTGAATTGATCTTACGATCCTGTATGAGGAGACTCAAAACAATATCAATTACCTTTTCTCCCACTCAAACTCAATATCCTCAATGAACGCCTAAATTTCCGTCTTAAATTCCTTGATTGTGGGATCATTACCTTATTACCCTTACAACTTAACTATTATCCAACAAATAAGTCATCGACTCTCCTTAAGTCCAACTATTAACTTTATGGCTTTAAAAAACCTCATCCTTAATTAGTTGGACATACCAGATGTGTAAATTATTTACACTATAATTAAATAGTCAATGCTATTGTTAGAACTTTATCCAAAATATAGTTGCAATCTTAAGACATTATTTCTAGAATCAAGAAAATGAGTATGAATAATCACACTCCTTATCAGGCCTTAGAGTCTTGCTTGCATACAGATTACACCATCCATATTACGAATCCTCATGTGGTGTAATATTCAATACAAGACCGTACACCTCTAGAAACTCTATAAATTACCCTTGATGTTGATATCCTTAATAGTCATTTTGCCATAGTATTTACACTTATGATCAAAGATGACATGATTAATCATTTGCTGAGTACTATGTCTCAGTCAAATATTATTGAAAACATCAAGGATTTAAAACTTCTCACAAATGAGATTTAGATGTCCATACTTAAGTTTTGTCTACACATTAACATAACGATTTAAACCATTAATACTTAGAGTATAAAATGGTTCACCTGCCCGTATATGTTAGTAATAAGACACATGAAATTCTAGCTTTTGATATCTAATCTCCTTTTTGTTTGTCTTTATTCCCCTTAAATATGAAAATCCAAAGTAAGGGGTCAACAATTTCATTTTGACACAAAACTTTAACTTTTCTTTTAATGTGTCATACCGAAAAGAAATTGGCGCTTATGACTTATTCTTTATATCCACTGAACCTTAATGCAAGTTTACTTTAAAAAGATTCAGATCTAAACTATATGAAGCTATCAAAAATGATGGATTCACCTCTATTTAAATTTGGAAAATACAAAATTAATTATTTCTCATTGAACAAAGGACCAAATTTGTCCATACAAAAATAATCAAGCTCCACCTAAGGTGGTACAAATATTTTCCATACTCAAATAAAGGAACAAGTCATTAATGATAACTAAATTAGTTGACTGTCTCAAACTAAGATGATAACATGCCCCAAATAGATGCATCTTTCATCATCACTTGGCTTACCTCATCTTAATTATACTTGCAACAACAATTGGATGTGAGTGAAAAAACCAGATTCACCCACCTAACATGATTGGATATAAAATTAAACTTAGACAAACCAAAATGAGAAACTTATCCTTACCGACACGCGTGGCGTTTAAACCGGTACCAAATTTCCTTAAATGTCATAACTCTTAACAAGCTTACGACCAAAAAATCTAACCTTATGTTTGTTGTTATTTCTTTGAGTTTGACTTTTGCAGCTTCTTAATTAACTTAATTAACTTAAACAATGCCCTTCAATATTTCCTTAATGTCACCTTAGATAATCACTAACATGCATTTTGAATGTGCTACTCCACAATGTCACATCAGTCCACATGATACTTGCTTTAATCCTTATGAGTAACAATTATACATTTGCAAGACAATGTTAAGATTATCACGACTTGAAATAAATATTTACATTTTCTTACCATTCATTTAATTAATGGTTTCATCCGATTTGAGAATGTAACTGAATATTAATATGACAGATATAATAATCATAAGTGTCAAACTGAATGAACAAAACAATATCCTTATACTTGAATAAATTCAAACAATTAAAGTGTCTTTGCAAAATTATTATTTAGTTGTTAGACATAAATATTAACTAGCTATCGACACTTCTCTTAAATAACTGTAATCAAATATTGACGATAAACTCATGTCAAACACTACGCCTTCCTTTGGGCCGACAAGTATTCAGATGAAGAACCAAATAATCGTCACATATTTATCACCCAACATGTATATGCAGTTCGGCCAAACAATGGCCTTCCTTTGGGCCGACCATCATTCGCATGAACTACACACACTAAGTCAAAAATTGAATTTATTCATCTTAAAAACTTTATGGGCATAATCCTTATGAGTGTCATATTTAAACTGTCACTCCCTTAACTTAATTTTCAGATTCAAATATTGGCATCCCCATCATCACAAGATACCTTGCACAACATCCAACCTCATCTTTGGACAAGAATTAGACTTGTAAGTGGTACTCTTGGCGTAGTAATCAAATACTAACAGTAAAATCATGTCAAATATCAAGCCTTCCTTTGGGCCGACTTGACACTCACACGAAAAACCGAATAACTGTTACATATTTATTACCATGCACAAGTGTAATTGAATCTCTGCCAAGTAATGGTCTTCCTTTGGGTCGGCCACTACCCGCATGAAATCCAATGACACACAATTGTCTTAGTACTTTAAATTATTTAATTTATACAATAGATGTCACTTTGGCGACTTAATGTTTCAATTAAACAATTCAAAATATTAGACATCTCAAATAAATAAATAGCCAAATATTTTAATGAATCTGAAAACTAGCCCTTAATTAATGACAAGTGACTTAAATATTTAATGATAGATAAAACTATCACCATAATACTTTCTTGGCCATATGAGCCCTTATATTTCATAATCCATACATAAAATTTTCACTTGTTAAGTCACCCACACATTAGCATAACACATCCGTTAATCTCAATGAACCAAAATAAAGTTATGCACCATTCATAAGTAATCGTACCCGTTAATCTCAATTCATCCAAAACTGAAGGTTAAACCTTCAACAACCGCAGTGAGTTAAGCATGGCATTGATCCCAAATTTATATACTCCCTTTACAATTGGCTCTTTCTCAAATTAAATCATGTCAATCCCATAACCAGATAACATTAAGAGATACTAAGACCATGCCCAAGCAAGGTCAATTGCTAGGTCATGACCTTGCTTGGTCATGTTAATCACTTAATTAAGCAAGTATAATGGTGACCTTACTTGGTTAATTTTGTGACCTTCTCCATCAAAAGGTCAATTTGTGACCATTTGTGACCATTTGTGAACAAAATTGACCACCTTGTAACCTTCTAGGTGTCCATTTTTTATTTGTTGAGCAATAAAAAAATAATAATTGTTAGGAAAAATAATTTTAAAAATAAGAGAGAAAAGTGGGGTAGAGAATAATATGAGAGAAAATGATTGGGTTGATGACCTAGGTCGCGACTTTCTGTTTGGGAGGGTGAAAACAGGTCAAGATAAATAAAGTGAGATTAAGGGTAAAACCGGGTCGCGACCTAATTAGCGCGACCTCTGCTTGGGATGGTCTAAGAGCAAAATCAAGAGGCAGACAAATTAAAGGTGACAAAACTTTATATTTCAGCTATCACGTAAATTCCGAATCATCAAGGCAAGCAAAAGATTAATGGAACCACTTAAATTTATCAAAACTTCAACTACCCATATGGCCATATCCCTTCATTGCTTTTCCCAAATAATAATAAAAAACAAAATCACCAACATAACAATGATTAATGAAAGCCTGAAGTGGCTATGATTCCTATGAACCAATTATTAAAACCACAAACTTAATAGCCAAGTTGTGAAGTTGCATCACGTGAACACAACTATTCACGACACATCATGATTTTAATGATCAATCAAACCAAACATTACCGAAATACCCCAAATAATTTACTATGAAGACGGCTCTGATACCACTTGTTAGATTTAATCCAAATAGAGATCATAAACTTCATATTAAATTATTCGGTAAATACTAGATGCGGAAACGTATCTTATTATATGACGAAAGGTTGGGATGAACCGTCTGAAGGGACGGTCTTCGGGATTGGGTCTTCTAGTAGACACACATATCATAGGGATCTCTCTACTGATGGGAGGCGAGGAGATTAGGTTATTGTGTGCTACCAGGGACCATAACCCAGATGACTTTATATAGTCTCCTTAGTCTAATGCGCCCAGCATTAGAAAACCTAATGGGTATCTAGACTAGTAGAAAGTATGGCCCATACTTTTTAAGACGTATAAACAGTAAGCCCATATTTTATATACCGTAGTAGATTACTTTATATTTGGGCGTAACTTAATAGATAACGCATAAATACAATTACTATTGAATTAGTAATTTGTCCACATATATTATTGTATTAGGCCCATATTTCTTACACATGAAAGATGTAACAAACTCACGTATTCAATCATAATACAATTTCACATTTTTTTCAGTTTATCTCTTAACTCTCTTTAATCTGCAAGGTTGAGCTCGGCTCCTTTGTGTTTAGTTGTCAATTACAGTCCCATAAGATATTTGCTAAATACCCTCTTGTTGTCTAATATTATTAACATTGGTATAATAAAATCTTGATTTGAAGATTGTTGGACTATGTATAGACCTGGCAAACGGGTCAACCGGGTCGGGTTCGGGTCGGGCCAGTTTGGGTCGGGTCAGTTCGGGTCTTTCGTTGATTTCGGGTTAATTAGGGTCGGATCGGGTTATTTCGGGTTTCGGGTTTGTTTCGGGTTAGTTGTCGGGTCCGTTTCGGGTCAACCGGGTCGGGTTATTTCGGGTCGGGTCATTTTCGGGTCAAGAATAAGAGACAAAAGGCCATTTTAAGTCTTTTCGGTTCAATTAAAGTTATGTTTTGTCGGGTCATTTTCGGGTTGAGTGGTTTTGGATCGGGTTATTTTCGGGTCGGGTAAGTTACGTGTCAAGAAAGATCGGGTCATGTTCGGGTCAAGTCGGGTCTAATCGGGTTTCGGGTCACATTCGGGTGTTGTAGTTCGGGTCAATTTCGGGTCACGGGTCGGGTCATTCGGGTCGGGTCATTCGGGTCGGGTCAATCGGGCCGGGTTGCTTTTGCCAGGTCTAACTATGTATACGTTTGATGCGGCCTTCAAATACGATCACAATATACTTTTTTCGTCCTGGTCATTTGTTTATCACTTCAGTTTAGGGTGTGGTATTTATTTGTTTACCTTTCTATATTTGAAAGGTTTTGTATGAGTAATTTGATTTTTCAATGAACTATTGTCCATTTGCCATTAACTAAGTAGAAGCACAAATGATCCCCTAGTATTTCCTTGGTTTTTATGCCAAAGTGAAAGGACAACAAATGACTGAGATATAAAGAGTAGCCAGTTTACGAAGAAGAGGAGTTAGTTCAAGTGATAATAACACTCTTACTTCAACTATCAAATTGGGGGTTCAATTCTTACCTGCGATATATTGCGCTCCCTTAAACCAAAAAGAAATACATAGCCACTTCACGGCGAGACGACTAACGAGCAACTTACCATTAAAATTATTTCACGTTTTAATGCCATGCTTTCAGCTGAACATTAGTTGCTTTGCTTAGCACTTACATAAATACATACGGAGTATATACTTTCCGTTGACTTTGAAGTTAACAAAATTCTACGTATCTTGCGCTGTTAATTTTCTTACACCACCTCGTCCGTGATTGGACGATATATATCCGACTATCGGCATTGACTGATTTATTTTTTTATTTTTTTGGTGCTAAAAGTTGCAAGTTGGGCAAGTCCATGAAAACATAATAAACTAGTTAATAACTAGTATAGAACCCGCGCTAATGCGCGGTTTTTTAAATGGTAATCCCTCTTATACTAAAAGAATAAGTTTATCCATTAATTTTTCCTCCAAAATGCACATACTAAATAAGGAAATAAAATAATATCTCATTATGATATAATCTTTCCATTAATGCATAATTTTTTCATTAAATTGATTGTTTTCATTAGACTAAAAATATAGTTTTTTCATTAAAATGATATAAACGACCATCGTTTCATTAAACTATAAACTATACATACAAAACAAAATTATAAACCGTTATTACTAGCTTCATAACAAAAAAAATAGTTAAATTAATTTGTAAAATTTATAAAGTAATACAATTTGATTCATGTTAAAAAAAATTTTTTTTACAAGTATCAAATGATATCATTAGTTGTTTGATTAGTTTTATATTTTCAAGTATCTTTCTCAACCCAAAGTGTAATTAAGGATGAGAAATTTTGATGTAATCTCTTATTTACTTTCATATTTTGACGTAATCCACTATTTAAGATATACCTCTAGGAATTTTGAGGATTGAAATTTTGCTCCGAAAGATAAATCGTAACAAAAACATATGGTAAAATTATTATTTTTGTGTAAACAAGTTATTTTCATTAAGATGTACCTTTCATGTCATCACTTAAATATCTTTATTATTTTGTTGTTTTTATTTGTTTTTCTCAAATCAAAATACAATGATGATCAATATTTAAATAACAAATTTACAATTAAAAAATAAAAATAATATCAAAGATAAAACTCTATAAATACCATGCATTGCACGGGAACTATACTAGTATTAAATAATTTAATAATTATATACCTGGTATAGTAGTATTTAATTCCCTTTGAAATGTAATTATAAAATTTAGTAATAGTAATGTCTTGTATTAAGACATAAAAAAAGAGAAGCTCACACTTTTACTCCGTCATATAAGATTGCCGCTTTTACTGAAACTATTTGTTACCTGTTTTTTTTAATATGTTATTAAATCATTATATAAACTAAAGAAGTAACATAAACGCTAAGTAATGACATTAATAATACAACCACATAAGATATGTGTTCTAATAGATATACTTATGTATATGTTAAATTAAAAAATTAACCAAAATTAAATGTTTATATAGCATGGAGAAGAGATAGATAATAAGCTAAAGTGTAAGAAAATATATATTATATGTAAATTTTTTGTTTTAGATATAAAAATAATCTATGAATACTCTCAACTTGTAGTATTTTTGTATAATAAGACAGAATTTTAGAATTAATTAGAAAATGTTTCCTAGAAAAGTATTCGTGACCATCACGTTTATTTTTAAAATAAAAGTAGTATAATATTTCAATTACATCATAAGTGTGATTTCAATCTAAAAGATTGGGCCCATTACTAACTAACCTATTATAAGCAGTATGTGGATTATACATATGATCTACTACCACAGATAATATAGTTTTTGAGCTTTACAATAAAGTTTTTGAGTTTAGTATTAAAAATTATTAATTTTACTATAAAGTTTTTGAGTTCATTAATTGGAATATTAAACTCAAAAAAATTACAATAAAACTCAAAAAACATCACATATAAGATTTAAAATGTAATTTATAAACTTTAAAATGCTCGAAAAAAATGCACAAAAACTCAAATGTATACTAGTCTGAGGTAGTACCTCCGATGTATAATCATTTTTCCCTATTACAAGCCATAAGTATAAAACCCAACCCAACTATAAATTTTATGTTTTAGGCGGGAAAATTAGAGCCTGACTTAATCTTTTAGTAGTAGGAGGATTACACCGAGAATAGTTATTCCAAGATGTTATAACAAAAACGAGAAAGAACAAATAAAGAATAATAAAGACAATAACGCACAGATTTACGTGGTTCACTAACGGTGTGTTAGTTACGTCCACATGGTAGAAGGGAGAAGAATTTTATTAATGTTGAGAAGTTTTACAGAGTTTTCCACGTGATTTACTAATGGTGTGTTACCTACCCCGCATAGTCACTCGAAGTGGCGCTTAAATTGATTTAAGGCATAATTCCAACACAAGAATGTCTTCTTCTCGAATAATGGCGCATAGCTCCAATAACAATGTACAAGAATAATACTTCTACAATTTTACAATAAAATTAAATACAGCGAATGAAAATTATATTGCAGGTGGTATTTTACACTAAATGGACATTATATTTTGAGAAATCAATAATCACATTTGTTGACTACCAAAGTCAAACAGAGACAATTAAAATTGTAATGAAGGTAGTATATGAACAATTGTACATGTACTCAGTATTAAACTTACATAGTTACATACATTGATACATAACAATTAACAATGACATCCCACATTGTTATCTTACTGATCACTTTTCTAGTAATCTTTACTCATATAACAGCTACTGTTCCAATACAAGCAAGCATGAAAGTTGAAGTTGATGCACTGACAGCCTTCCAGAGTTCAATCACCGACGATCCTCGTGGTTCGCTCTCTAACTGGAACGTCGGAACTCACCACTGCAACTGGACCGGCATATCATGCGACCAAATAAAGGGCAATGTCATTAACATATCTTTGAATGATAAGCAGCTTAAAGGAACTCTCCCAAATTATTTAGGCAACCTGTCCCACCTTAAGGTACTAGATCTATCCTCAAATTTTTTCTTTGGTAGAATTCCTCCGAAATTGGGACTATGTTCCCAGCTTCGGAAAGTAAGCCTAGCTTGCAATTCTTTGTCAGGAATGATACCCTCGGAGTTCGGACTCCTCAGCAAAATGACATATCTCAACTTAAGTAACAATTCTTTCAGTGGAGTTATCCCCGTTAGTATCACCAACAATACATTCTTGCAAAAACTTGTGCTAAATTCTAACAATGTTACAGGAAATATTCCGGCCAACATCGGAAATTTAGTTAATCTTCAAGTCTTTGTCATTTATAGCAATCATTTAGAAGGTCCCATACCAAAATCCATAGGAAACTTAACAAAACTGAGAGTTTTCGACATCAATCAAAACCATTTTTCCGACACAATACCAAACGAAATGGGTAAGTTGCAGAAGTTGACATACCTTAACTTAGCAAACAATTTCTTCACTGGTAGCATCCCTGAGAGTATCACCAACTGCACATCCTTGGAACAACTTTCATTTGCTTCTAACATTTTGACCGGCCAAATTCCTACCAGTATCGGAAATTTGGGGTTCCTCAGGATCTTGCTTGCTTATTCTAATATCTTAGAAGGATCGATACCTGAATACATAGGAGCATTGTCAGGATTGACTGTTATGGATCTAGGTGAGAACCAGTTATCTGGAAAAATTCCAACTAGTATAGGGAACTTGACAAATTTGGACACATTTCAGCTTCTCGAGAACAATCTTTCCGGGAGAATACCACCTGATATTGGCCGCTGTAGAAATCTCTCTATTTTCGCAATGTATAGCAACAACATTGAAGGAAGCATCCCCTTGGAGATCGGAAATTTAGTAAACCTGAAAGTACTATCATTGTATTGAAGGGTTTGGATTCCAAGTACCTAAGAGGGGGAGGGGGTGAATTAGGTACCACTTTAAAAATTTCAACTTAATCTTTATTGTTTAAAGAAAGTTGATAGTTGTTGAGAAGAACAAATGGATACACTGAATGAACAAGGTTATCAAGAGTGTATGCTAAATTGGAAAGTTGCTGTAAAGTGACTGTCACAGTGAGTCTGACTGTTACTTGTTCGTTTTAGCAGATGAAGTAAAGGCTACAACACGAAAGTAACAGTATTCGAGACTGTTGCACTGGACAGAAAGCGAAACAAACGAGTAAAGAAAAGTGCAGCAGAAATTAAACAAACAAGAAATCAACACAGGAGTTTTGAATTGGTTCAGCCACTTGAAGGGCCTACGTCCAATCTTCTTCTTATTGATTCAATTAAGTAATCTACTCCGACTACCTAAGACCCTTACAATAAAAAGGACCAACAACCTACTCCGGTTGCGAAATGAGTTCAAGACTACTCCGTCTCAAACTCGACTCTTCATCTAAGAAAGTTACAAGATCAAATTCCCTGATTTTGTTCTTGTGGAAAGAACGAAGGCGAATTCATTAAGATCTAACTATTCTAGATAGAAGAATACAATACTTAACGCAACAGTTGTCATGTCTGTAACTTTTGAAGACTTTGAAGAAAGTTTGCAAAGATTAAAAGCTTAAAAACTTTGAAGAAAATTTGCAATGCAGTAAGTTTGGTTTCTCTGGAAAGTCTTGAAGAAATGAGAGAGGTGAGCTCTCTATTTATAGAGGAAGAGGTGATTTGAAAAGGTTAAAGAAGGGCCTTGAGAAAGTCCATTCTCAAGCAAGTGGTCAAAGTGAATGTCCTGCACAAAGCTTTCACAAGTGACAAAATGTCTCAGAGAAGTGTGCTGCTCAAGATGCAGGAAACATTTTACCCTTGGGTGAAAGTCATAAGATGACAAACTCATTTGGGAACAAGCCAAGCATTGCTTTTCTTTTTGAGAAAAAGTTTGTTTGTGCAAATGAGGAAAAACACTATCAAATGATTCCTTCTTATCACCTTCAAATCACGTTCAAAATCATTTCAAGAATGGTTCAAGTAACTTTTCAAAAGCAGCAAGAAGATTTGTTTTAGAAAGTCTTTGAAAAGTTTCAGACATGTGCAACAGTCGTCCTCACTGTTACACTGAACAAGTGAGGTAACGGTTGCCAAGACTGTTGCATTTGTAAGTACCATACTCTACTACCTTTACAATGGACGACTCTTTACAACTCAATTCTTCTTGGGCATTTCAACTCTTCATCTACTCTTGGTTGGAGATTATTCTTGCTTGGAGACTTAAGATTTCCTGAAAACTTAACTAAGAAACATACATTAGTTAGGCTTGTCATCATCAATCAAACTAGCTCAACAAATTCCCCCTTTGATGATGACAAGCCTTAAGAACACATAAATCTAAAGATAAGTTCCCCCTCAAAAGTTTAGTCCAAGGCAAATGATTTCAATGATAGCACATATAGAAAAGTGACGGTAGTAAGCATATGACAAACAAAACCAAGAGAGTTAGTAAGCAAGATAATTCTACTAAGTCGACAAGCAAGAGTTTAATCAATGATATGCTTATCTAGTGTGTGTTTAGCCTTTTCCCCCTCTTGACATCATCAAAGGGGCAACGATACTCATCCCGGACACAGAACACAAATGCACAAGATATCACAAAATCCGCACTAGATAGGTCAAAATGACATAGTCAACAAAGCTAAAACATGTTCATTGTTACACCACCAACAAGGAAAGACAAGTTTTGAAAAAGGGGCAAGTTTTATGTTACACCACCAAAGTAAAAAGGTATCATCCAAGTCAAGGCAAAAAGAACGGCACCATTGTCTACACCATTGTCTTCACCATTGTGTTCACCACCACCCACATCAAATCCCTTTGAATAAAAGGCTCACTTTAAGCATTTTGGATGTGGTGTAGTTTACATCCCTTAGCTTCCCTTTAATAACTTTCAACATCATTTTCCCTAAATTTTCATGTGATCATGCAATTCTTGCGATTCCACACTTTCTTGCACCAAACATCCTTTGGCCTTAAGCATTATCAAAATCGAAATACCATAAGTCGAGCTTTTTTTTTTTTTTTATTTTTTTTTTTTTTTTTTTTGCGATCCATGAGTATATTGGACAAAGTGGCAGATCTTGTGAGCATAAGATTATGGAGGTTGATTTTGCTTTAACTTTGACAAATAAGTATCTTGATGTCACGTTCACTTGGACCGTTGCATAGACCAGTCTGTATGTCACATTCACTTGGACCGTTGCATAGACCTGTCTGCATGTCACATTCACTTCGACTGTTGCATAGACCAGAAGGATTTCATTCGCTCGTTTTGTGTCGGTTTGAACTTTCTTACGGATCAATGAGGCCATTTTGAGCAAGATTTGGTTTTGATGATTGGAGTGGTTGTAGAATACAAGGTGACTCGGAAATGATGGGGTTATTGAGTGAAGAAGAAAAAGGGAATTGGTGGATTCAAGGGTATTTTGGATGATGAGTTTGATATGACATTGAAGGGTTTTATTTTTGAGGGGTAAATGGGATAAGTGGCAGTAACTTTGAACATAGGATAGTCAAGTGTTGAGTATGCAATTAAGTACCAAAATGTGCAGGAAAATCATGACAAATTGAAACATATGTGAATTAGAATAAAGAAGAGTATACTTACATGCCAATTCTCGTCAATCATGCAAGGGTTTAGACACACACACACACATGAATTACATACAATTAATTAAACCAATTTGTAACCGAAGTTTCTCAAATTGTTCTCTTGCTAGTGGTTTCGTAAAAATATCCGCTATTTGATCTTCGGTTTTGCAAAAAATAAGCTTAATATGTCCTTTCTCTACGTGATCACGAAGGAAATGATGACGAATCTCAATATGCTTAGTCCTAGAGTGTTGAATGGGATTTTTGGAAATGTTTATGGCACTAGTATTATCACACATGATAGGAATAGAGTCATAAATCATACCAAAATCTTGAAGTTGTTGTCGTACCCAAAGAAGTTGTGAGCAACAATGAGCGGCACTAACATATTCGCTTTCGGCCGTTGAAAGAGCTACCGTATTTTGTTTCTTTGAACCCCATGAAACGAGACAAGGTCCAAGGAACGTGGCAATCCCGGATGTGCTCTTTCGGTCTACCGTGCATCCCGCAAAGTCGGCATCGGAAAATCCTACAAGATCAAGGGGACAATACAACGGATACCACAAGTGGAGATGTTGGGTTCCAATCAAATATCGAAGAATTCGTTTGACGGCTTTGAAATGGGATTCTTTCGGATTTGATTGGAACCGAGCACATAAACAAACACTAAAGAGAATGTCGGGACGACTAGCGGTTAAGTAAAGAAGAGATCCAATCATACCTCTATACACCTTGTCACTTACATTTTTGCCATTTTCATCCTTGTCCAACTTGGAAGTAGATACCATAGGTGTAGAGTATGATTTAGCATCCGTCATCCCGAATTTCTTAAGCATTTCTTTAATATACTTTTGTTGATGAATTAGGATTCCTTCTTTGGTTTGTTTGATTTGAAGTCCAAAAAAGAATCCTAGTTCACCCATCATGCTCATCTCGAATTCCGATTTCATTAACTCGGAAAAGTACACACAAAGAAGCTCATTAGTAGCACCAAAAATGATGTCATCGACATACACTTGCACAATCAACAGTCCATCGGACTGTGACTTTAAGAACATGGTTTTGTCCACGGATCCTCTTCTAAACCCGTTCTCAAGTAGAAATTTTGACAATCTATCATACCAAGCACGGGGTGCTTGTTTTAAACCGTAAAGAGCTTTGTCCAACTTGAAAACGTGATTAGGAAAATCATTGTCCAAAAACCCCGGGGGTTGCTCAACAAAGACATCCTCTTCTAAATAGCCATTTAGAAAAGCGGGTTTAACATCCATTTGGAAGAGTTTAATGCCTTTGTGAGCCGCAAAAGCAATAAGTAATCGTATGGCCTCAAGTCTAGCTACCGGTGCATAGGTTTCATCATAGTCACTACCCTCTTGTTGATTGTAACCTTGCACCACTAGTCTAGCCTTGTTCCTTACGATTTCTCCGGAATCATCAAGCTTGTTGCGAAAGACCCACCTAGTACCAATGACGATACGATTGGGTGGCCTAGGGACCAAGTGCCATACCTCATTTCTCTTGAATTGATTGAGTTCTTCTTGCATTGCAATTACCCAGTCAGCAACAGTCAGAGCGACTGTTACATTGGCAGGTTCAATTTGAGAGAGAAATGCATTGTGTGCACAGAAGTTGTTGAGAGAGGCTCTTGTTCTTATTCCAGATCTGATGTCACTTGTCAGATTTGACAGAGGATGTGAGTTTTGATGTTTCCACTTCTTTGGCACGAAGGGGACTTCTTCCCTTTCAACAGCAACAGTCTGAGTGACTGTTACTTCCTGGTCGGATGTTGGTCCTTCATCAGAGTTGGAGGACTCTCCCTGTTCAACAGTCGGAGGAACTGTTACAGTCTGGGAAGTAGAAGCAGTAGCAGAGTTACTGTTGATTCCCCCTGAGTTGATGCTGTCTGTAACAGGTAACAGTCTCTGCGTCTGTTGCTGATCAATGATATTCGAATTGTTCAAGGCTTCTTCTTGATTAAACACAAAGTCTTCTCGCACAAGCCCAATCTCGAATTCATCATCTTCCTCATCAATTTGTACCTGCTCAAAGAGACTAGATTCATCAAAAATGACATGTACACTTTCCTCAATCAACATAGTCCTCTTGTTGTAAACTTTATAGGCCTTGCTATGATTAGAATAGCCAATAAAAACCGCTTCATCGCTACGTGGATCGAATTTACCCAAATTATTTTTACCATTGTTGTGAACAAAACATTTGCTACCAAAGCATCTAAAGTATGAAATGTTGGGCTTTCTTCCACGTAGTAATTCATATGGTGTTTTATTGAGTAGACTTCTTACCATGACTCGATTATGAATATAGCAAGCGGTGTTTACCGCTTCGGCCCAAAAGTTTCGAGGAAGCTTACTACACAACAACATGGTTCTAGCCATGCCTTCAAGAGTTCTATTCATGCGTTCAACAACGCCATTTTGTTGTGGAGTTCTTGGGGCGGAGAAATTATGATCAACACCATTGTCATCACAATAAGCACCAAATGATGAGTTTTCAAATTCGGTTCCATGATCGGTTCGAATGGAAACGAGTTTTAAATCAAGTTTGTTTTGAATCTTTTTCAACCAAATTAAAAACTCATCAAATGCCTCATCTTTGGAACTCAAGAACAATGCCCAAACAAATCTACTATAATCATCAACAATGACACACACATAGCGACTCCCTCCTCTACTACGTGTTCTCATGGGTCCACATAAATCAATGTGCAAGAGTTGTAGTGGACGAGAGGTACTCACAACCTTTTTCGATTTGAAGGAACTTCTAACATGTTTGCATTTAGCACATTCATCACAAATTTTATCAAGATCAAATTTTATGTTAGGAAATCCTTCAACCAAGTCAAGTCTCTTGAGAGTATTGAGAGTCTTAGTACTTACATGTCCAAATCGTTTATGCCACAACCAAGGATCATTTTTCATTACACTCATACAAGACATAGTATGTCCGGATAAAGTGTTTAAATCGGTTAGGTAGACGTCTTTTACTCGTCTACCTTCAAGTATTACCTCATGGGTTGTGGCATCAATGATTCGACAAAGACTAGCACTAAATTCGACTAAGTTACCACGGTCACATAATTGAGAGATGCTAAGGAGATTATGCTTCAAACCTTTGACAAGCCGCACATTGTCGACACAAAGTAACGATGACTTACCAACCTTTCCAATGCCTATTACTTCACCTTTCTTGTTGTCCCCAAACGTTACCGTGCCACCATCATAAGCTTCAAGTGAGAGAAATTGGCTTTTGTCTCCCGTCATGTGACGAGAACATCCGCTATCCAAGTACCAATTGCGGCCGCCTCTCACCAAGCCCTACAAGAGATTAGACTTTAAGTTTAGGAACCCAAATCATTTTGGGTCCCTTCTTGCAACCAACTTGTCTAAGGAGATCTTTCTGAATCCATATTTGCTTTACAACTTTAATGTTTCTTTCAATGTCATTATGTCTCTTTTTGCAAGCATTAAAGACATGACCAGTTTTTCCACAATAGTTGCAAATGATGTATTCAGGAAGACCAACATACTTCCTTCTTCGGAAGTCCGTTTTGCTAGGATCTGGTTTCTGAATGTAACAGTGCGACTGACTGTTCCATTTAAAACCCAGACCAGCCACTCTATCACACCTCTTGGATTGACTAGTGAGAAAATTCAAGACATTTTGACTTCCTTCCCATTTTTTAGACACGTGTTTAGCTTCATTAAGATCCTTGCCAAGTTTCTCAATTTTAGCCAAAAGCAACTTGTTCTTTTCCTTAGAAATGTCCAGATCATTTTTCATCACAACAAACTTAGATTTTAAGTCAATGATGGTGTTGATTTTTTGTTCAATGTCAATCTTAAGGTTGGAGATGCAAAAGTTCAATTGAGCGACTTTAGGGTCGGAGGAGCAATTCTTGTGATTGTCATGTTGCATCTTAACAAATTTTTCATGAAGGATTCTAATTTCCCCTTTGAAGGCATTAAGATCGACCTTGAGTCGATCATTCTCAGTGGTTAAGGTTTTGACAAGATCATGAGAGGAAGAGTTTTGCTTTTCAGTGTCAGAGGCAACAGACAGTGGGACTGTGACTTTCAGACTTTCAACTTCTTCTTCAAGGTCGACTATTTCAGTTTTAGACAGCTCAAGATCTTTGATGAGATCATCACGCTCCTTTAAAATTGTTGAAATTTGGAAGACTAAGGAGGTGTTAATCTCTTCAAGATCAGAGGGGGTAGAGCTAGAGGATTTAAGGAAATCAAGTTCATTAGTCAGGTTTTTGTTTAATTTCCTTAATCTCTTAAATTCAGTTTCAACTTCAGAGGTAACAGTCACTGTGTCTGTATCATTCAATTCCTGTTTTAGAAGAACGTTTTCTTGAGCAATCTCCTCTATTTGATCTTGCATGACATCAAGTTTCTCGGTTTGGTTACGACACTTATCAAACAACTTATCAAGCAACTTACACACCTTGTCTTTGGAATAAGTTCTGACCTTAGCCTTAAGATATTTTACCTCATTGTCGGACTCGGAATCGGATTCATCCGGATGTGCCATAAGACACCTAAGAGACTCACTCCTAGCAAGTTTATGTGTTTCATTTTTGAGATTGTTTGTTAAACACATTTTAGCCTCTAGTTGCTCCTCGATGGGTTCATCGTCCTCGGAGTCGGACATGCCCCAAATGGCGGACATGACCTTATGCTTGAGTTCTCTTTTGGCCGTGTCTCTTCTATCGTTAGATTTGATGTCATTCCATTTTGGGCATTCTTTAATTAAGTGACCTTTGTCACCACATTTGAAACATCCACATAGCGGAACTCGGTCGCCTCTTAGGAAATCGTTTTCTAGCATGGTTACACCTTGCCCCTTGAAATTTGAATCCTTGGCTATTGACCATCCCAACAAGGTTTCTTGAGAACATGGCAAATTCATCTTCCTCTTCTCCTTCCTCATCACTTGAGGTGGATTTAAGAGCAAGTCCTTTTCCCTTTAAGGTCTCACTAGGAGCATTGTCGAGATTTAACTCGTGTGCAATTAGGGACCCCATTAGTTCATGAAAGGTTAATGTGGTTAGGTCTCTAGCCTCTTCAATAGCGGTGACTTTTGGTTGCCACTTAGCGGTAAGACTACGAAGAATTTTTCGAATGATGTCCTCGGACTCGAAAGTCTTCCTAGACTTTTAAGCTCATTAATAATGCTAGAAAAGCGAGAGTCTAAACTATTGATGGACTCGTCCTTCAACATATGGAACATCTCATATTTTTTTATGAGAAGGTCTATACGTTGTTTCTTAACTTGTATGGTTCCCTCGTGTGCGAGTTCAAGGACGTCCCATATTTGTTTAGCTGTCGTACAACCGGATATACGACTCACTTCCTCCTCACCAACACATCGTTGAAGAATAGTCATGGCTTTGGAATTTTTCTCGACCAATTTAAAATCATTTTCATTGTAATCTCTTTCGAGTTTGACCGTAGAATATCCCGTCATCATGTCCTTATCTTCAATAATGAGTGGTCCATCTTTGATGATTTTCCAACATTGGTAATCAATACTTTTGATGTAGTGTTCCATTTGAGTTTCCACCATCCAAAATTCTCACCGGTAAAGACCGGGATCTTGGAGTGTTTTGAGGAATCCATAGGCCTAGAATCTAACTCAAAGGCGATTAGCCTCGATCAAGAGCACGAGGCTCTGATACCAATTGAAGGGTTTGGATTCCAAGTACCTAAGAGGGGGAGGGGGTGAATTAGGTACCACTTTAAAAATTTCAACTTAATCTTTATTGTTTAAAGAAAGTTGATAGTTGTTGAGAAGAACAAATGGATACACTGAATGAACAAGGTTATCAAGAGTGTATGCTAAATTGGAAAGTTGCTGTAAAGTGACTGTCACAGTGAGTCTGACTGTTACTTGTTCGTTTTAGCAGATGAAGTAAAGGCTACAACACGAAAGTAACAGTATTCGAGACTGTTGCACTGGACAGAAATGCGAAACAAACGAGTAAAGAAAAGTGCAGCGGAAATTAAACAAACAAGAAATCAACACAGGAGTTTTGAATTGGTTCAGCCACTTGAAGGGCCTACGTCCAGTCTTCTTCTTATTGATTCAATTAAGTAATCTACTCCGACTACCTAAGACCCTTACAATAAAAAGGACCAACAACCTACTCCGGTTGCGAAATGAGTTCAAGACTACTCCGTCTCAAAACCCGACTCTTCATCTAAGAAAGTTACAAGATCAAATTCCCTGATTTTGTTCTTGTGGAAAGAACGAAGGCGAATTCATTAAGATCTAACTATTCTAGATAGAAGAATACAATACTTAACGCAACAGTTGTCATGTCTGTAACTTTTGAAGACTTTGAAGAAAGTTTGCAAAGATTAAAAGCTTAAAAACTTTGAAGAAAATTTGCAATGCAGTAAGTTTGGTTTCTCTGGAAAGTCTTGAAGAAATGAGAGAGGTGAGCTCTCTATTTATAGAGGAAGAGGTGATTTGAAAAGGTTAAAGAAGGGCCTTGAGAAAGTCCATTCTCAAGCAAGTGGTCAAAGTGAATATCCTGCACAAAGCTTTCACAAGTGACAAAATGTCTCAGAGAAGTGTGCTGCTCAAGATGCAGGAAACATTTTACCCTTGGGTGAAAGTCATAAGATGACAAACTCATTTGGGAACAAGCCAAGCATTGCTTTTCTTTTTGAGAAAAAGTTTGTTTGTGCAAATGAGGAAAAACACTATCAAATGATTCCTTCTTATCACCTTCAAATCACGTTCAAAATCATTTCAAGAATGGTTCAAGTAACTTTTCAAAAGCAGCAAGAAGATTTGTTT
>JAIUZE010001823.1:0-12107 GCA_022085475.1 Heliosperma pusillum | reverse complement strand
TTATTTTTATGCTGAAATTTTAATCTCGTTGTTTATTTTGACATCGAGGACGATGTCGAGTTTAAGTGTGGGGGAGAGGCAAGCTATAAGTTATACCTTCAAAGTTGGGTAATTTTCAAATTTTTGTGCTTCTGCTGGCCACTGTTTAACGTTAAATTTGATAAACTTTTTGTTGTTAAGAATAAGCATGAATTAATATTTACTATTCGACTTATCTGAGGGCTGTGTGCTGTTACTATGGAAGAAAAATCGAAAATTTCATGGTAGAATCTCTATTGTGCTGCATGTCATTTTGATGGGACTCTGTTGCCATAAGTTATAAGAAAATGAAATAGTTATCACCCTTATGCTTATTAGACTAACTAGATGAGTGAGTCGACGATAAGCTCTAATCTAACTGCTTTTCAAAATGCTAACTTAAAAATTATTATTTTTACTAATATTACGATAAAATATGTTTGAAGTCGTGTATATGTGAAATCTTTCCTCCATTTTGAACTTGGATTAATTAATTAGGTGACATACATATATTAAGTCTCCTTTAAATTAAAATTATAAAGCACTTTATTTGGCTACCTTATTTACACTTTTCATTGACTCTAGTGTGTGGGTGTAAGCCGGTCTTTTAGCCAATTTACTTTCATAGGTGACTCCTAATCAGGGCTTCAGGGAGATTATTTGACCTCATACAAAAATTTCTATCCGGTGGCTCGAGTAATTAGATCCTTAGGGGAACCCAGTCTTGTACTGGGAGGATGCCTAATGACTTGTCCGGATGGGCGGGATCCATTGGTCGAAAGCTCGCTATAAGGGTCACTGGATAGACTATTACGAAAGTTGAAAGTTGGAGGATGTTTGAAAAATGATATGAAAAAGAAAAAGAAAAGAAAAAAAGGAAAACAGAAAGAACAAACAGAGAAAACAAATGAGTTGAAAAAATGAAGTGAATATATGTTGGTGGTTTTGGTGGTGAGTTCATTGAGGGACGGATACACTTGAATGCTCGGGAGAACGATCCTCGTACTAATAGTACAGAAAGTAAATTTCCCATTACGATCTTAAATTGCCAAAACCCGCCTCTACGAGTCAATACACTTGCACACGCACACAAAGGTAGTTGGACCGAGTGTCTTGCTGATACATTTATTTATAATTGTAATTTAGCAGCGGTTTAAAATATTTATGTTGGTTAATTAATTAGTTGTATAGTTTGGAGTGGAGGAAAAGTTTGGAGTACGGTACTTCCTAATCTAACTTAATGTTTTTCGTTGACTTTACTAACTTATAATAATTATTTCTAAAAATGTTATAGTTTGTCGTCGATAAACTTGTTCAGGTTAAGTCTAAAATCTTTGAGGTTGATAATCTTTGGTTGTTGTCGAGGACGACAACATGCTAAGTGTGGGGGAATTTGATAAGACGATATTTATTCATATTTATACCCCTTATCTATATATTTTTACAATCGTGAATTGCATTATTTGAGTTACTTGTTATACATTTGCTAATTCGGGAGTTCTGCCACTTAAATATTAATTTATCCGTAAATGAGTTAATTTATTCGTATTTCGGATTAATAGGTGTGACCCATGTAAAGTAAGACTTGAGAAACGGTCCGAGACCTCTCGTTACTTAGTTACTACGTACAAAATCAAGTCAAGTTGTTATAAAGCCCAAAGCATTCCCCATTGTTGCCCGTGATAATGAATGATGAAACCAAAGATTGAAGTAAAGAAGAAATAAGAGCACAGCATAGGAAAAGAAGATAGAAACTCAGTCAATCTCAAATTCTCTTCCAACCCAAAATCTATCTTTTATCTTACCAAATTCAATCCCGTATATTGCAACACTGACCGTGATCAAGTATAAATACCCGTCTCAACATCAGAATAAAGCAAGCAAGTATATAATAAATAAACCCCAAAATCTGACGGGAGCAAAGCGGCGACGGATTCGGAAGAGGAGCAGTCCGACGGGTGGAGCGGCTCCGACCCGGAGGAAGATGGAAGACCTACCTTGCCGAGGTGTTGCAACCGATACAAGGGATGGTTTTCTGTGCTTAATTTATTAGTTCTCCCTTCTTATCTTTAGCTAATTTCATTCTTGTTGGAGTTAATTTGGAACCTTGTTGAATTAATCTTTCCGTTATAAATCGTTAATCGTTCTGGCAATAATTGTTTAATAGTATTCTTTTTATGCTCGTTTTAATTGTCATTGGTTTATAGCTAGTTGATTAATTTGGCGCGGCGTTGGATTAATTAACTGAGTAGCAACTTATTTAATTTGGGACTGCAATGATGTCACTAGATTAAATTAGGAGTATAATTTGATCTAACTAATTAATTGGTTAGGGTTAATGAAGTCTTTCTAGTTCTTAATGCGGTTAGTCAGTTTGCGTAACTTTGAACCTTGCGTACAATTGGTTAGCTAGTATCGGTAGTCGAGCGGCTCGCTACTGGTTAAAAGTAAGGATTGATAGGGAGAATTTAGCGGCTAAGTTTTCTACAGTTAACCTATTGTTAATTAATTATTTGCTAGACGAGTCAACGACGTAACTGAGATATTAAATTAACTGGAATTATGAGCTTAACGGATGCTTGTTTCACTTATATCTATTTAGATTACAGTATTTAATTCACTAAATGAAACCCCCCAATTCCGTAAATATGTTAATAGTGTTAATATGTAAGTTAAGTGATAAACTGCATAATAGTTAATTAGTTTTACCAATCTCTCTGTGGGATCGACCCTACTTATCCTTTACTATGTTTATATTTTTGAGGTTAAGATAGGTAAATAAATTGTTAATTTGTATACGCTAAACGACACGTATCACTCTAATAAGTGATGGAGGAAAGCACTTTCATGAAAAGCGACTTGACTCACTACTTCTCAAATATGGTGTTCATCATCGTACCGGTTTGGGGTATCATCCCCAAACAAGTGGGCAAGTCGAAATCTCCAACAAAGAAATCAAATCTATCCTTGAAAAAGTGGTCTCAAAGCACCGCAAAGATTGGAGTTCAAAGCTCGACGACACATTATGGGCATATAGGACGGCATTCAAAACTCCTATTGGAATGTCGCCTTATAAGTTGGTGTATGGCAAATCTTGCCATTTGCCCATAGAGCTCGAATACAAGGCATATTGGGCGATCAAAGAACTAAATCTTGATGCAAAATTGAGCGGTGACAAGAGATTACTCCAATTACAAGAGCTTGAGGAGTTCCGGCTCAAATCTTATGAAAATGCCAAATCTTACAAGGAGAAGACCAAACTCATTCATGACAAGAAGATCCTCAAAAGGGATCTCCAAGTTGGAGACAAGGTTCTTCTATTCAACTCAAGGTACAAGCTATTTCCCGGGAAGCTAAAATCCCGGTGGTCGGGACCATTCTTGATCACCGAGGTAGGGAAATACGGAGATTTTGAGTTGGCAAGCAAAGATGGCCAAAAATTCAAAGTGAACGGGCAACGAATCAAGCTTTACAAGGAAGGTTCTCTCATAGGAGTAGTCGAGGCTTTGTACCTCAAGCCGACTACTCCTCATTAATTTTGAACAAATGCGGGTTTTGTGAAGTCCCCTAAGAATCACAAAGTTGTATATAATCCTAACTCATTTGACTAGTGTTCGATAGATTTTACTTTGCATGGAAATTGATTAAATTGACGATAATAGGGTCGAATTTTTGTTTGGCTAATTGAATCGTTAATTAAATCAATTTCCCGTTACTTAGTTAATTTTGTACATTTTTAGTGTAATTTTTGTCAAAGAGAGTGTGAGGGAGGGATTTAATGTGTTTGTGATTGTTTTCGTAAGTTGAAATGAAAGAAACGTAGCGGAATGCTAAAGAAGAAGCGAGAAATCGAGCTAAGGGTGAAGATTTTGAAGAAAAAGAGTCGAAAAGACGAGCCACACTCGTAAAATTGGTTTCACGCCCGTGAAAATTCAAGAAAAGCAAGGAAATCGCGAATTCTCCATTTCACGGTCGTGAAATGGCATCTCACGGTCGTGAGATGGAGAAAATCAATACCGTAGCAGTTAATCAACATCTCACGGTCGTGAAATGAGCTTCACGGTCGTGAAATGGTATCTCACGGTCGTGAAGCCCATTTCACGGTCGTGAGATGCTTGGACCGAGTTCTCTTCTTCTTTCCTTATCTTCTTTCTTTTCATTCCCTCATCTTCTCACTCCAACACACAACAACACAAACACAAACACACATAATCCTTATCTCTCCAAAAATCACCAAAACTCCCTCAAATCCTCACCAAACTCACTCAAATCTCTCCCAAATTATCACAAAAAGCTTCATTCTTCAATTATAAACACTTTGAGAACCATTTTTTTCCCTTATAAACACCAAAAAAACCAAAAAAAATCGATTTTCAACCTTGGTTTTTCAAAAATCCGAAAATTTGAGATCTATTTTTTGGGTTTATTTTTTGCTTTCTACTCTAATAGAAAGTTGTTTTGGGGCTAGTTGAAGGTTTCTCTAGTATTTTCAATTGTTTTAGAAGCTTTCTTTGAGAATTTTTTTTTTTTGGGGGAAAAAGCTTGATAACAATGGTGGGACAAGGAAAAGGGAAAGGAACAGCGGCAAGAGCACAAAAGAGGCGAAGAGGCAGCGGGTCAAACAACCCGGATGCTAACGAGGACTTAGAGGTTGAGCAACTTCCGGGTTTTCCGGAAGTCGTCTTTGAGACGGAGTCTCAACGACAAGCTTTCGCTGCCATCCAGGGGTTAGAGATGGAACCCACTGTATTTTTATGCCACGACATCATCCGTCGTCTTGGCCTTACGGAAGCTTTGCGAAATTTTTTCGCGGTCACAGGTATGACTACTCTTTTTTTCATGCATGAGCTCTCCTATCGGAGTCTCACGCTAGAATTTCTAAGTAGTTTAAGTACCTTAGTCAATGCTGAGAAAGTGCCGTGTTTCAGCTTCCGTATTGCTAATACCTCACATGTTGTCCCAATGGTTGATTTTGCTGCTATTCTGGGGTTGGGTTTTCCTCCTAGAAGGAATACTATAGAGCCGAAGGGCTATGATTTGAACCCTCTTTGGTTGGCTTTGACTGGTAGGACCTTGGTCGATTTCCGTAGGAATTCGGCCCTCCTAATCCACCACCCTGTGCCTCGTTTTTGGCATAGGTTAGTGTCGGGTACCTTCCTAGGGCAGCAAGAACCGAACTACCTCACCCAGCTCGACCTGACCCTCCTAGAGACGCACTTAAATGTGCAAGGACATAGGGATAACTTCATCTACCCCATAATGAATGAAATCTACAGGAGATGGAGGAAGTTGGGTCAGAACACCATAGCCCGTAGGCAGACGGTGACCATGGGGGGTTTGGTTACTTTTTTGGCCAAGCACTTTGACGCAAATTTTAACAGTGATGGGAGGTACGTGGCTTTAACGGGGGGACACTTCTTGATGAGAATTCCCTAATCTACTCAAATTGGATTAGGCTTGACCCTAATAGGAGTTTTCTTTGGGTAATTAAGGGTGCAACCCCTTTTTACCTTCCTTGTCATAGACTCGCACCCTTCGCCCCTAGGGATAACACTATGATGGGGCGACCCAACTACCTGCTGCCAGTGACGATGGCAGGTGGTCGGGCCGCTTCAACTGGTGCTAGGGAGGAGGGAGAGTCTTCCCAGCCTCGACCCCGACCCGTTTCTAGACCGAGTCAGAGTGCGCCCCGGGTAGCAGCGCCTGTTCCCCCTTTTCCCCTACCGCATATGCAGTTCCCCCACCCCCCACCCAGTTACGTGACCATTCCCCCCTACCCCTTTGACTACTCGGGGTATGTTCACCCCGACCCGACCATTTCCCCCCAGGGCGACTACTTAACCGGTCTAATGCAGAACATGCATCTGAACATGCATGAAGACCGGGTCAACAACTATTATGCCTCCTACCCCAACTACTTTCTGCTGGCCAACCAAGGGTACATTGACCCTAACGGTTTGATGCCAAGCTGGGCTCAACCCGATTTTTTGTTTCCCAACCAAGGAAACCGGGGAGGGGGCATCGAGACCGGGGGCAACCAGGGGAATAGGGGGGGTGATGATGGTGGTGATGATGGTGGTGATGATGAGGATGATGATGAGGATGGTGATGAGGATGAGGATGTGATGGAGACCTTTTGAAGAGGTTTTTTTTTGTTTTTGTGTGTGTCTCCTCCTCTCCTCTCTATGATTTGTTATTTTTCGTTTCTCTAACTTGTAATTTGTGTGCTTCATTGGTTGGCCTCGGCAACATTGGAGGCGGGTGTCCATCCCATCGGACACCATTATTTTGCTCCCCATGAAAAATCCAAATTGACAAACAACCTTTCATTTAGCTTAGTTCATGCATCATGTATAGTTTAGTTGCATTTACTTGGATCATGCACTTGTATTATATCATTTTGCATTTACTTTTAGGATTTTTATTTAGTTCATGCATTTCATCTAGATTAGTTCATTTGCATGACTAACCATCTTGTATATATTGTTCATTTTGTGAATATTCATCAAAAATTCCAAAAACAAGTTTTTATTTCCTCAAAATTTAAGAAAAATCCAAAAACATGTTTTCATTTTGCTTTCAATAATCCTATTTCATACATTGAGGACAATGTTTGTTCCAATGTGGGGGATAGGAAACTATTCTCATAAGTTTTTATTTTTTATTTTTTGCATTTAAACCATTTAAAAAAATCAAAAAAAAAATTGAAAAATTTGAAAAATCCTAAAAATTAGCTTGTTTATATCTTACTTTGTATATATTTGCATTGCTTTTTCTTCTAACCTCCATACATAGGTCCGCTACACATCGCTCAAGAGACTTATAGAAGGGATTAAGAAGACCGCCATGGTATGATCGTTATTATTTCTTCCCCTTCTTTCTTTCTTTACTTCTTATCACATGAGGAGTTTGGAGGAATGGTTGATGATTGCGATGTTGATTTTGATGAATTGGCGGTTGTGTGACTTATGTGCTGTTAGGGGGTTTCATTAGATTAATTGTCACGTAGTTCACTAGAGCAGTTGCATTAGTTTGTATATATGTTGTTAAATTCTAGATCATGGCATGTAGTTGCATTTAGGAAAACTTTTTGGAATGCCTAATTTGGAAATTGAACAAGTTTGAATAGGCCCTTGTAGATGCCCTTTTTGCTTAGCACTTTGCCTATTAAAATAGATTTTGAAACACCTTTTAATGTGTATTTTTAGTATAATTTTCGCACCGTTTCCTAGAGCCTAGTCAAGGGGTTGCATTTATCATCTTTACCATCCCCATGGTGTGAAAATTCCTTGGTGAACGCTTTCCTAGGTGACTCTCGAGGCCATGCAATTGTCCAATCATCACATTTCACTACATTTGACAAAAAGGAAATTTTCCCATCAAAAGTCCAAAAATTGAGTTCAAACATAATAGAAAAAGAAAAGCTTGAAATTTTGCACATTTTTTGCCTTAGTCCTAGCTTAGGGAGTGCATATGGAGACTTCTAGGCTCTTCTAGAGTACCCTCAATACATATGGGGTCGCTCTCGATGTCGCTACGGCGAGGATTTGCCTATTGTTGGTCTCCGCCGCACACCTTTTGCTAGGCCACCTTGCTCTCAAAAGGCACCCAAATCAAGCACCGAAAAAAATCAAAAAAAAAACAAAAAGAAAAGAAAAAGAAACAAAATAAGAACTCAAACATCTCGTTTCCTTACATTTTTGATGATTACTCCTACGTTGCATGGCTAAGAGGGGACGACCCTTCCTTTCACTTAGGTGAGAGGCGGAATTCCGATCCTACAGTGTCTTCTAACACCATGGGGCCCTCACTTTCCATCCCGCCTTTATCACCCTGGACAAAGTTTTCTAGTAAACGTGAACGAATATACTAATTTTACACAATAAAGAGGTGATTTATTTCTATCTTTCTAGGCATAGTTCTTTGTAAAACTAGTAAATACATAGGAATTTGAATGCTTGAAATTTTTCCATTTTAGATGAATCCCGGCACATGGATGAGGCATGTTGTCATTTGCTTTTGTAGATGCATTCTCATTTGTTTTGTGTGCTCTATTGTCTTGAATGCATCGAAGTTTTGGCAAGACCCCACTTGCCTTGCAAGAAGGTGTCCTACCTCATGGATACCTTGTTGTGAGTTGAAGGGACGGAGCAAGGCCCGTTAATTGCCCTGTATCGGTTAGGTTTAGCGTAGTTAATTAAGGGTCTTGACTATTGTTCATCCTTACTCGGGACGAGTAAGGGTTTGGTTTGGGGAGATTTGATATAGTGTCATTTCACCCCACATTTTCACCCCTTTTCATCTCGTTTTGTTTGCCTTTAACGCTCCCTAGGAGCGTTTCTACGTGATTTACCTTCTTCTAGCATGTTTCTTGCTTTTATCGTGTTTTTTTGTAGGTAAACCGTCAATTGAGGCGATTTCTACCTACTTTTGATCAACAAAGAAGAAGGTGAATCATTCGGAGGACCCACGGTACACCTAGGGGGGGCCCACATACCCTTGGGGGCCCTACTCGACTCGCCAAAGCCCTCCCGAGTCAAGGCAAGCGAAACCGAGAAGGAAACAACAAAGTCAAGCAAGGGAAGAAGGAGATTGAGCATCTCACGGTCGTGAAATGCATCTCACGGTCGTGAGATGCTTTGCCAAAAAGGAAGAAAATCGTGAAGTTGGTTTCACGGCCGTGAAACTCATCTCACGGTCGTGAAACTCATCTCACGGTCGTGAAATGAACTTCACGGTCGTGACTTGTTCGTGAATGTTAAGCCATGTTCTGCCTATACTCTCACGACCGTGAAATGCCATTTCACGGTCGTGAGACGTGTTTCACGACCGTGAAACCCATTTCACGGTCGTGACTTGTCCAGTCCATGAAGCTTCTCGAGGCCCCTCTTTCCTTCATTTTGTAAACCTATAAATAGACCCTCTTATGTAATTTATGGGCACGAAACCCTAGATCTAAAACTTCAATAGAATTAGTTTTAATCTTGTATTAATCTTCCTTAATTAAGCAAATTAGTCGGTTAATTAGTGATTTCAACTTGGTTTAGTGTATGAACTTGGGTTATATTCAAGGATTTGTGACGAAATCTTGGTATTTATATCAAAGTTCTAATCTTTCTCCAAGTGGGTATAATTTCTCTACTTAATCTTGCTTTTAATTAATTTTTCATTTCGATTATTGTTATCTACTTATTGTTAATTAGAAATGTTTAATGTTGTTGTTGATTTCCTCTTACAATCTTTAGTAAATATCGAATTTCCCTCAAGTATGAGTGAGTAGTAATCTTGCTAGGGTAATGTGGGGGATTATGGGTCCTTGTATGGTTTAATGTGTTATTGTTGGGGTTAATAGTTGATTATTGTCTAGTCTCCATACTATGCTTATAACATGTTTGATGAAATGCTTACTTGAGTTTGCATGAATCTTTCGTTTGTTTCGAGTGCCATAAGATCGAAAGTCGTGGTCTTTCGTAGAACCGCTAGTTTTGGCAAGCCGTATCTAGTAACGCGATAGCTAGTTAGAGTCGGTTTGAGGAGGAATCGTAAGAACGGAAGCCTCGATTCACTTTCCTAGACTAGATGATTTTTCGACTATTAGACCCGACCTTTGCACTCGACTTTACTACCCATATGAACCCACTCACCCTAGTCTTCCCTCTTATTTGATAAAAATCCAACCTTTATAGCTTTAGACTCCTTTTGTTGTTTTTAATTGCTTTTAATTGTTGTTAATTAGTGTAGCCAACAAACCCACACCCAAATCACTTGTGACTTGCAAGAGACTTTAAGTAGACTTTTTGATCAATATTGAACACCAACCGTCCCTGAGATCGACATCCCTACTTCACAACTATTTTATCTACATCAATTATTTTCCTAATAATATTATCAACATTTCAACATTATATTCATACATATACTTTCAAAGTTATGGTTGAACTCTTAAATTTTGATTATATTTTTTAAATGAATTATTTTCCTAATAATATTATCAACTTTTTAACTTTTTAGAAACTCTTTAAATAAAAATTAAATTCATAACTATTATTTGTCCCACATTGGAAAATAATGTAGATGTGCTAAAAATATTACATATAAATAGTAGAATTGTTCCACATTGGAAAAATAATAAAGTGGGTAATCCTATGATTATAAATATGAGTCTTAAACTTTATGTATCAACCCAAAAATTTTGAATCTCTTAAATATTCTCTTAGAGATCTCTTAAAAGTTTGTAAATGTGATAAATATACTATGTATAAATAGTAAAATTGTCTCACATCATAAAATTAACATAAGGTGGGTGATCCTATGATTAAATATATGAATCATTCTTGGACCTTATATAACAAACTAAAATCTTTTAAGTCTCTTAAGTATTGTCTTAGAGATCTCTTAAGAGTTTGTCTATTATTATCTTCACAATTGTTAAATTTACATCATTAAAAATTAATTTTAAAAGGTAAAAAAAATTAAGTATTGTAAAAAAAATTATGAAGATAATATAATTAGATTCGTGCTGAAAAAAAACCCTGCAAAGTATAGAAACTTATATTATTTGGACATATTTGGTGTAATTTTTAGTATATTATATGTTCTACATTGAAAAATAATGTAGATGTGGTGAATATATTACCTATAAATAGTAGAATTATCTCACATCAGAAAATTATCGATCACAAGGTGGGTGATCTTATGATTACAAATAGGAATCATATTTGGAACTTAAGTTTCAACCAAAAATATTTTGAGCCTTTTACATATTGTCTTACAAAACTCTTCAAATTTGTATTATAATTTTCACTATAGTGAAATTTACATCATTAAAAAATAATTTAGAAAAGTATCATAAATAATAATTTTGATGGTAAACTATTTAATATGTTATTTGTTCCACATATTGAAAAAAACAATGTAGGTATCGTGACTCGTGAATATATACAACGTATAAATATCAAAACTTGTCCCACATTAAAAAATTATCATAAAGTGGAGTGATCATATATATGATCATCGCACGAGGTTTAAAACTATTTTTTTATATTGGTATGTTAATAAATGACTTGAAAATTTAATAAATGACATTTAAAATATTTTTTTATTATTCTAATATTAATATAACAGTTAAGAAATAAATATTCTCCCTCCAATCCAATTCAAACTACCCACACCCTTTTGCATAAGTTTTAAGAAAATTGCTTTTGGTGAGGGTAATATAGGGTAATATGGAATAATGATGAGAGAGAGGTAATACATAAATTAGGTGAGGTATGTTATAAGAATGACAATTTTTGCAAATATAGGTATGTTATAAGGATAAAGTTGTCCTAATTTTACTCGTTTATGGTATGAGTAGTTTGGATGAGATTGTTCTAAAATGGAAGGTGGGTAGTTTGGATTGATTTGGAGGGAGTATATGAAAAAAGATGGTGTACTACTTAGTTTGTTATTAGTCCCACATTGAAAAATAATGTATGTGTGGTGAATATATTACTTATAAATTGTAAATTGTCCCACATTGAAAAATTATTATAACATATATAGGGTGATCCTATTATTATAAATATGAGTCATCCTTGAACTTAGGTATAAACCTACAATTTTTTAAGTATCTTAATCATTGTTTTGGATAACTCTTACCAAAATGAAATTATAATAGTCACAATAGTTAAATTTACATTATTAAAAATTAATTTAGAAAATTATCATAAATAATAATTTTGATGATAAACTACTTAATGTGTTATTAGTCTCACATTGAAAAATAATGTATTTGTGGAAAATATATATACTAAGTATGATTATAAATAGGAGTCATTTAGTCTCTTAAGTATTGGTTTAATGAACTTTTAAAATTTTGTATTATTAATTTCACAATAGTGAAATTTACATCATCAAACTTAATTTAGAAAATTTAGGAAAGTATCCTATATAAGTAATAATTTTTATGGTGTACTACTTAATAAGTAATTTGTCCCACATTGAAATATAATACAAGTGTGGTAAATATATTACGTATAAATAGTATATTATCCCACATCAGAAAATTATCATAAGCTAGGGTGATCCAATAATTATAAATAAGATTC